>BSSO01000195.1:0-41588 GCA_030267885.1 Mesembryanthemum crystallinum
TTTTTTTTTTTTTTTGACTTTGGTTGCAACTAAAAGCAGTTTGGTTCCGACCAAACCAATAATATTTCCACGGCCACCATTTAGCGGTAGCCGTGGAAGAATTACTGAAAAAGAAAACCACTCATATAAAGAGGCAAAGAAAGTGGGTAAGTTAGATCATAAAGATGACATCTTTCTCCAAGACGCTGGTTGCAAAAAGGTTGGTGAATTTGGATGAATCATTCATGTGATGTGGGTATTCTGTGTCACACTCACGCATTTTGTGCCCAGTGACAGTAGGAGTAGGACAATTCTTCATCAACAGATCTTACTAGATAATCTCATTGGAAATTTCAATAAACTCTCTCTCTCTCACACATAGGACCCCCTCAATCTTGTTTGTTTCGTTCTTTATTCCACCAACCTCTGCAAAATCAATCTTCATTCTTAATTCTTCACACTCTTGAGCTTCTCTCTGTAACTCTCTCTCTCTCTCTCTCTCTATCTTTCTATTTCTCTTTTCAAAATCACAAGTTGAGGGAACAGCATCATCTACTGTGAAGCTAATGGCTACTACTAACATCTCTTTAGCTTCTTCTGGGTTGGTTTTGAATTGTTTTGATCGCCAAAGACTTGCCCTTCATTTCTTATCTTCGAAACCCAACTGGGTTTTCACCAATTCTGCTTATCTTTACCGGAAGCATAATGGGTTTTATCGGCGTAGGTCAGTATGGGTTTGTTGTCAGACAACCAAGGTAATTTGATTTCTGGACACCCTTTTGGGCTTTTCATTCAATGTTCTTTGTTTCTTGCTTATTGATTAGTAAATTGTATGTATGCTTGCTGTGAATTGGTCTCATCATGTATTGTTTTAGCTAGCCTGTTAAGTATTAATCTTTTAAGGAGCCTTAGCTTTGGATTCAATGATAAAACTCACAAAGTTCACACAGGTATTTGGTTTGGCCCAAGAAGCAAACAAGTCAAGGATCAAGGGTGTTGAAATTTCATTTAATTTCTCCATTTTTTCGGAGTAGTTTAGTGTTAAGGGAAGGTATTGTAGAGTAGACTGCAAATAATTGACCCTAGGAACTTGGTATTGGTAACTTGGGTACATGAAGAAGTTGGTTTTCATATTAGGGCTCTGAGGAGGTTATCTGTGAGCTGTGGTGTGGTCAGCAAAAAGTTTTCGTAGCCGCTAAACGAGGTTGCTTAAGGTTGAAATTGTGGAATTGGTACTTAAGATGATACTATGGCCACAACGACCATGGGACCAATCAAGCATTAGCTGGGTTGGTGTCTGCCCGAGTAAAGATGATATATGTGAGTACCTTTTGTTGGTGCAAGGACTGTATGTTCCTGAATATTCAGGCTGGTTATTGGTAGCAATATAATGGGAATATTTTTTTTTCCCCTATATGATTCCTCTTCATGTTGCCTAGAACTTGACCGTAACCGCCATGTCCACCAAAGGAAGCAGATGGTTGTCGTTGATGGAGCTATTTTTAGACTATAAGCTATAAAGGCCCACAAAAATTTTCCACTATGTTGTTATTGTTTTATTTCCCGAAGTGGGTAAGAACTTTGATGCTTGTTACCCCATCGTCCTTTGGATAAAGGGTTTGGAAACTTCTACACAGAAATTTGATTTTCTTTTAGTCAATGTTTTGTAATTGTCTCACCTTTCGGATGCCTTTTTCCTTCTTAAGTCACATTCATCTTTACTGTTGCTCCCTGGGTTTAGATGTCACTATTATATACCTATAGACCCTAATGGAATCAGAAGGGTCTTTGTCCATGGCTGGTCAGTTGCTTTAGACATGGTTGATGACTGCATCCAGAGTGTGTTGGCTCCAATAGTCCTCCTTAGTCCCTACAATGGAATATAGTTACTCCTTGCCAATAATGCCTAACAGACATTCATCCTTATTGTTCCCAAATAGGCATTTAAGATCAACGATTTTGTGATACAGACATCTTATCATCGTTTGCATGAGAAGCAGCTAACACCATTTGACTCTGAAATAAATTCTGTCACAGACAGAGGAGTTGCAAAAAAGGAGATGTTCACCTTTACTGGAGTGTGAGATGTTATCCAATAAAATTCTCTTGGGCTCTGCCGACTGGAAAGCGGTTCCTGACATTTGGAGAACTACTGCAGAAAAATATGGTGATCGGATTGCTTTGAAAGATCCATATCATGAACCTCCTTTACAGCTGACTTATAAGCAGGTTAGTCCTTCCCCCCTTTTCTTAAATCCTTTGCTTTCACTTCTCTTAACATAAGGTGTCTGAAAGCAGTTGGAGATCTTGCACTTCTTTTTATTCTCCTCCAGTTGATATACTTTTTGTGGTTTTAAGAATTGATTATATTTGTTTATCAGCAGGATTACATATGATAGAAATGTATTGATAGATTCTTTACACGTCAGCAAATTGAACATGTTCCAAGGTCTTGGTTTTCCCTTCTCTAATCTGCTTTCTCATGTAGTGCCATGGACTTCACATGTGTAACTTGATGAATTTTATGAGTATTGGAGGCCTCGAAGTCTTTTTTTCCTCCTGTTACATGTTGTTCTCAATTTGCAGCTTGAGCAAGAAATTTTGGAGTTTGCTGAAGGTCTAAGAGTTGTTGGGGTGAAGCCAGATGAAAAGCTTGCACTTTTTGCTGATAATTCATGTCGATGGCTAATTGCTGACCAAGGTATGTAGCCTTGAATTGTCTGTTGCGAGTCGCTGGCATGCAAGTGTGAATTATTCTGATTGTCTGCCAACTGTCATAGCCGTAGCCATAGCCATAACTACTATTTCTCTTTGGTTGTTTTGTTTCATCTTTACTTGGAAATGGCAATTTACTCCTGATATTTAAAACTATGTGACACCTCTTGGTCAAATTCTTGACAACTGCTACACCAACTCTTTTGCCTTCGAATCCTTCATTGGTGTAAATATGTTGGAAGTCTACAAACTTTCCAATAAACAGCTTCCGTTACCTAAGTAACAGAAATTTAAATGACAATAAGGAAATCTGAAGCATTCTGATGATAGAACAAGCATGATTAACTGGAGGCTCAGTATAAGTTTGCTTGGACTGATGGTCATTGCTATGTCTCTTCATCAGCTCATCTGAACCATCTTATAGATCAGTTTCATACGACTTTCCGTCATTGATGTGGGAGGTACTCACTGCAATTCTACTATCAGCTGGTACATCGTGTCTTTGAAAATATAGAAAGGTTAAAATTTTACCTTGATAAAATAAATTTGTCCCTTCGGATTTTTGTTGAGATCATAATTTGATCCTCCACAGAATCATACATAATCCTTGTTATCAAGTTGCGGGGGGGGGGGGGGGGGGGGGGGGGGGGNGAGGACACGTCAATGTAAGTATCCTCATATCTGCCACAGGTAAGTATTCTTTTGGACTTGCAACTGGACCTTCTCAACTTTCACTGTGAGCTTCATACAGCCCAAACTTTCTTTTAAGTTTACAAAATGTTTTCTCCACACTTAAAATACAAAGGGTGTCCTTAAAATACAAAAGGTGTCCTCCATTTCTGCCTCCCCTTTATTTATATGTGATGTTTTCATCTATCTCCTGAAGGAATAATCGAAACTATCTGAAGTAGAACGGATCCTAATCTATAATCAAAAGATATGTGGTCACAGAATTTGCATTCAACTATTTAAAACCCTTGGGTTCTGGAGTATCCCTCCAAAATTCCAACATACTGTTGATGCCTGCCGTTCTTTCATCCGCCATGGCAATATCATCTGCAGATACATAAATGCACATTTCCTGGATTATCTAGTGAGGTGTCATCAAGTCTTTGTAATAGGTGGCATCCATATGAAACAATGCTACTGGGTTGGTCTATTTTCATCTTTTTATCTATTTATCCACAAAGAGAAAAAAGAAAAATGAAATTCCTCTTTCAGTTTGCCATTACTCTGAATTTTTTATATTTTTATATTGAAAGTGTGGGCTGCTTTTCTAGTTATTCTTGATCTAGCTGTTATGTTTCTCTGTAGTGCTTGTTAATGTTTTGTGAGACTGCAGAAAGAGTACATCATAGGGATCATTTGTTAAGAGAAAATTGCACAATCTATTTGGTACAGGTTCAATGACTATGGGTGCTATAAATGTTGTAAGAGGTTCACGGTCATCCACTGAAGAAATGTTGCAGATCTACAATCATTCCGAAAGGTTAGTTAGACAATAATTTTCTTAGGAGAGGAGAATGGGTTTCAATTTGTTGTCGAATGCCTGCAAGGTTTCTATTAATGTTTACTTTGTCTTTTTTACCCCTTTTCTCCTACAGGTAGTTCAAGATTCTTGTCTTAAAAGATTTCCTGGATTTCCTTTAAGCATAATTGCAGCTATTCACTTTCAAATCACAATTAAAGCACACAGTCTCATTGTTGAAGGATATTATAGGTCAGGAAGACAGTGTTGAATGATGATTGTTGCATCATCTTTTTTTTTTTCCTCTTTACTTTTATATCACCATTTGTCTTTCTTCCCAGAGTTCATGTACAAATTCTTTACAGCCTTGTCTTTCTATAATCAGAGGGACTATATAGTGCCCTTGACATGTCATATTTTCGATGCAGTGTTGCACTCATTGTGGACAATCCTCAGTTGCTTAACCGAATGGCAGATTTGTTTGCTGCCCAAGTGGCAATGAAATTTGTGATTTTGTTATGGGGAGATAAATCAGATCTGGACGGAGAAGTATCAGAAAAATTTTCAGTTTTCAACTATAGCGAGATAGTTGGAATGGGAAGAGACAGCCGGAAACTTCTGTTTGATTCTCATGATGCTAGTAAGGCATTAACCATTCAGTTGTGTATTCTGCATATGAATTTTGCATCAAAGGATTACAAAAATGGAAAAAAAAATCATTTTTTTTGGGGTTATATATCCTTTGTACTATTTTGGATGTATTTATCACCAGTTAATATGCATTATGCTTTTGGTTTATGTTTTTAAGGGCTGATGCAAGTTCTACATTTCTTAGTCTTAAAATTTATGAGACTGAACTGTAGAACAAAACATTCTTGTGTATAAATTAATATCTTATAGAACTCATGATCATCAGACAATTGATAAGTTTTCACTGTGAAATCAGTATGCTAACTGTTTGTCCTCTTTGTTAATTTCTTTATGTAATTCGATAGTTCCTTTCCTCAAACCTATGGTGTACGGAAAAATGAAGACTATAGCTGTTCACTTGATTGTTAAATGTTATGTGGATCAATGAGTTAGTAAGAACTACTCTCAATAAAGCCTCATATTATTATAGGTGTTTCTGTTTCCATAAATGTTGTCTGCGTGCAACAAGTCTGTACTGTTGGCAATTCTCACTGCTTCTATGTTCTCTCCTTTCTCCTTGCCCCCAAAACTCTTTCCTGCCGCTCGAGGTTTTGCCTCTGAGCCTCCTCAGAGGTTTCAACATTTCCAGCAGTCTCAAAAAATTTATTCTTTCATGCTTTATCAGTAAGAAAATATGACTCATGCACCACATACAGTTTTTTGCAATTATTATTTTTTTTTCTTATAAACTTTTTTTTTTTTTTTTGTATGAATGACAAGTGTATTAAGTTTTTGATCGATGTGATTTCAGGAAAAGAGTATGCTTATGAGCCCATAAACTCTGATGATATTGCCACACTGATGTATACTAGTGGTACCACTGGAAACCCAAAGGGTGTAATGATTACACATAGGAATCTTCTGCACCAGGTATGTCTGATTTTATCTCTTCCACATTGCAGGCAAAACAAATCAATGTAGGAACCTTTCTAGTTTCTACTTTTAGGAAAGAGGAGGGGGGGTAGAATCTGCTAATGCAACTTTTTCCCCAACTATCAATTTCTTGTTTAATGATGTGTTGATTTCACAGCTAGCTTGTTAGCTAGTAGATGCAGTACTCTATACTAACAGCACACTCATATATGGTTTTACAATAATAGTTGGAGTCATTTGATGGCTGGTTGATTTTCCCAATTAGTTTTAACTGGAGTTGTAACGCTAGGCATTAAAACCCGAGTTCCAATTACAATGGTATTAAGAAGTGTCTTGGATGTGCAGGCTGGTCATATGTTTGCTGCTGTTTGGTTTCTGCTTACACTATTGGTAGCACTAGAGGAAAAGGTCACATAACATATGCAAATGGAAATATGAAATTCCTCAATAAATGTCTGTGTTTTATGATATAGAATCACAGCTCTTAATTTACAAAATTCAAAAGAATTTATTTGTACAAATATATATGGACTACAAGTAGTAGTATGATGATGTGAGGTAAGAGAATCCATCTCTTCACTTTTCTTTGTCCAGAGGTGCCCTTATTGTATGGTGTAATCTTTATCCATACTTTCTTGATATTTTTCATCAGGCTGCTATTCTTTTAGAGCATGCAATGGGATTCTTCTTCTTTTTCTTCTTCTTCTTCTTCTTCCTTTTGTGGTTGTGGTATGATTTATTTTTCAGTTCAGTCAGTAACTTGTCAGTCATAAATGATGTCTCATTCTTTGTAGATTAATAGTTTATGGGATGTTGTACCTGTTGAAGCTGGGGATAGATTTCTGAGCATGCTGCCTCCTTGGCATGCTTATGAACGAGCATGCGAGTACTTCATCTTCACACGTGGGGTAGAGCAGGTGTATACAACTGTGAGGAACCTAAAGGTATGAACCGCGCTACATCATGTATTCACCTTTAAGATTGACTTGAATGTGAAGAAAATGAATATGAAACATTCTTTTCCTGGCTATTGTTGTCTACCTTTTTGTGTGTTCTGCTAATTCTAATTCTTATGACAACAGGAAGATTTGAGGAAATATCAACCTGATTACCTAATTTCTGTTCCCTTGGTGTATGAAACACTCTACAGGTTAGTTATCTATGTAAGGTGACAGATTTGCATTTGACATCTTTCTGCATGTTACCTTTTTATATATCACTCTGTGGTCTTTATGGCTTCTCCAGCTTCTATTCCTGCATATTACCTTATAAACATTTCTCACATAAGCCTAATGAAAGCTTTATAAGTTTTGAGCATTGATGATAACTTGTACAATACTTATTTATTTAACTTTGAAAATTTTCTGTGGTTTAACTCGTATCTAACTCCTATTAGAGTTGTATTTCATTTTTCCTTTTTCCCTCCTTTGTGATAAAGTTTAATTTACTTTTGTATTGATTTATTGCTGAAATAATTCATATGATACTCATGGTAATTATATGAAAGAGAACTGGAGCAGCATTATAATTATGTATCCATTTAGTTGCTATTTGGATTAAGTCACAGCTCTAACAATGTCATTTATAGACACAGACTATACTATATTGTTGTTTCCATAATCTTATTAATGTGGCCTGGGTTAGTGCGACTGTGCTACCAAGATACGTAGCCATATTGAGGTCCTGGATGCCTTTTGCTATTTGTAGGGTGAGGAGAAATTCATAGTCATGGCGTACTTTGCAAGAACTACTTTTTCAATATATGGGACTTCAACTTTTGAGTCCTAGCCATGAGTAGAGTGTGAGGTTCTCCTCTTAGGTCGTTTGATTTATTAAAGAATTTTTTTGTCAAACACTACCTTTTATCATCCCCACTTCGTGAACAACTACCTTTTAATTTTTTTTTTTTTTTTTTGCAAATAACACCTTTTAAGATTGGTTTTGTTGTAAGGTGCTACATTTGGCTAGATTCTGGCCAAATTTTGAGTGAAATCCCGAAAATACCCTCACGCCCTTTTCACGTGGGTCAGTTAACCCCAAGGATAATGTTGTTTTCTCAAAAGAAAACAAATATATCTTCCTCTTTTCTTCCTCTTTTTCTCAATTCTAAGTCCTCCACTCCAATCTTCCTTTTTTTTTTTTTTTTCTTTTTCGAGATTTCAATAAAAATTTGAGAAGGGTGTGAGGGTATTTTCGGGATTTCAATGAAAATTTGGTCATATTCCAGTCAAAGGTATCACCTCACAAGAAAATTGAACTTAAAAGGTAGTTGTTCACAAAAAATATTTTAAAAGGTGGTTGTTTGCAAAGTGGACGTGATAAAAGGTAGTGTTTGACAAAAAATCGTTTATGAAATGAAAAAGAGGGGAAGATGATATGTACCAACTGAATTTATATCAAACATCATTAAAGCCCCCCTTGAAGGAAAAAAACAGTGGACAATAGTGGAAAAAGAGAGGATGATATATACCTGGGTGCCAAACAGGTCGTGTCATGTTGGTGTTTGTGTTTTGTTTTGTGTTGATTTCGTATCGGTTTTGAAAATACATAGAAATGATATGAAATGTATGAGAATTACATTCAACCACAATTTGGTCAAATCATGTCAGATTTGGGTTATACGCGTTGGTGTATCTCTTAGTAAGTTTTGGTTTTGGTCAAGTTTGTATCGTGTTGTCGTGTCGTGTTAAACATTGAGAAACCTTATAAATACCATTGCAAATTGGTCAAAATATAAACAAAATGTAAAAATAAGTTTTTAAGAGTGCAAGCAATAGATTCGAACAGGTTTAGAAACTGTGACCTCCGCAAAATGTTCTCCTCATTGAGCTACATTAAACTACATTCGTGTACTTAGCATCTCAATTTGCGGGGCGGGAGGAAAACCCAAAATTAGGGAATATAAATCTCGGGCGAGTCCCCTTGCTCTGCCTTTGAATATGAAAGCATTTATGTGTTATGTTGGTACTTCCTTACCAATGTTTACTTATGTTAAAACAAGATCTCAAGATCATGTTCATTGATGCATTTACTGCTATGGATAAAGCACTATTGGCTGACTTGGGACCTCTTGAAGCAGCTTGTTGCCTTCTCCTGAAAATCATATGGCCATATATTTAATGTAAAGTGTCACAAGTCCTGTGTTTGAACAAATGTTGTTCTTGATATGATTTTTGTTTTAAAGCATTCGAATGCAATCTTGAAATTGCCATGTCTTATCGATACCATTATGTTTTGTCTCAGATAGCGTCGGTAGTTCTACTGTACTGCTATGTCATTCTCTGTGAATGATACTATGATTGAATATTCTGCAATATTTTTGCTTGCAGTGCCATCCAGAAACAGATATCTGCTAGCTCTGCTGTTCGCAAGATTGTAGCGCTTGCATTCTTAAAGATTAGTTTGACATACATGGAGCTCAAGAGAATTTATGAGGTTTGTTATTTCAGCAATTTGCTTATGTGCCCTTTCATTTAATTCTTGTGCTTGTAAGCCATCTTTAACCATGGTTCTCTTAAGTATCTTAAATCATTCACTTTGACCTCACAAAGATTAACTTATCTGACGTTCTAGATAGTTATATCTGTTTGCGTGAAGTTCTATACAGTAGTATTCTAGTCTAAGAAATGGGTAAGAGTCTATTGGTATTTTTGGATAATAGAAGACATTTTTGGATATGAAAGAAACAGAAAGGACAATTGGTGATGCTTTGTACATAGGACCTTTCCCATGAGTTCCTCTAATCAGTTAAAGTACTTTCATGGGGCCTCTTCACAACTCACAAGACTCTTCAGTGAAGCCATATGCAATCCTGTCCAAAAGCATGTGTGCTGGTAAATGTAATTGAGCTAATCTTTCTCTCCTCTTGCTTTTTCCTCTGGTGATATGAGTAATGCAGTTGAATTTTTACATGAATAATTATTGATTCACTAGTTTCCTAGTAAGATGTTGTAGAACTGTCAGGGTTGCTGAAGTAAAAGGATCAGGGAGCGGCAATTCTTAAATCTGTGTAATTGTACAATATCTTTGTTCTATTCTGATGCTATGCATTGTTTTCTATTTTGATTATTTGGCACTTAACGTCTGGATATCCTTACTAGCAATTAGTTGCTGTTTAATCTGAGGGTTTTAATGTAGGGAAAATATCTGTCTAAGAAGCAAGAACCGTCTTACCTCATTGCAGTAATGGATTGGCTGTGGGCAAGAGTAGCTGCAGCAGTTTTGTGGCCAATTCATGTATTGGCTAAGATGCTAGTATATAGTAAAATTCGATCTGCTATTGGGATATCAAAGGTCTGCCAATCTTCTATTAGAATATGTTGTTTTCCTTTGGATACCCCCCCCCCCCTTTTTTTTTTAAATCAATGATTTGGGATTTAGCTCTGCTTTCTCATTGTTCAATTTCTGTATAAAGACGTGAATCTCGAATTCAGATTTATTGATTTCTGAAGGCAATGCTTTTTCCCAAATTGCATGTCCACTTTCTGACAACACCACCCAGTATGGCTATCGCTGTCTTCAGGGCCTTGGGAGATCATAATTTTGGTTTCTTTTTTTCCCCCCTTTTGTCTTGGATAGGGCAGGCCAGCATTTAGTGAGGCCCAAGACCTGACTTGATCAGCTGAGTTTGTCTCCCATCACTTTAATGCCCCCACTTGAGTTAAAAGCTTACGTGACTGAGCTCAGTTAATTTGTGTTTTTTCAATAAAAATAAGATAAGGAATTAGGTTTCCTCATCTCAAGGAGGATAGCTTTGAGGGAGTTTTCTGAAATTTGTACCATTTGAAAGGGAAACTACTACTTTGAGACAGGATAATGTGTTTCTTTATGTACTACAATTCTCTGTTGAAATGAAATTTTCCTATTAGATAATATGGCCTTTCATAGCTGTTGTTTGCAAAAGTAATGCTTCCGATCACATTATTAAGAAAATGGAGTCCCCAGGATAAACCTTATGTGGCTTGCTGAATGGTGCAGGCAGCTATAAGTGGAGGTGGTAGTCTGCCTTTGCATATAGACAAGTTTTTCGAGGTCAGATAACCATCCTGTTATAGCTCTGCTTCTTGGATTTCATGCGATTACTTCTAACTTGTTCTGTTGTATCCGTATTCACAGGCCATAGGTATTTTAGTGCAGAATGGGTATGGGATGACTGAAGCTTCTCCTGTTATTGCTTGTAGACGACCAGCTTATAATGTTGGTGGTTTATTTCAGCCACATTCTTGTCCGTTACATTAAATCTCTCTTAAATCTCATCTTCAATTCATAAACTTCTCATAAACCTGAATTATGCATTCTCTTGGATGTGTTGCTCCTGAAGGTTCTAGGATCTGTAGGTCATCCACTTCGGCATACAGAGATTAAAGTTGTAGATGCTGATACTTGTGAAAGTTTGCCTTCTGGCTCCAAAGGTATTGTAAAAGTCAGGGGCCCACAAGTGATGAAAAGCTACTATAAGGTACCTACCTCTTACATATGCTAGTGTTATAGTTCATCCTATTAGACACCAAACTAGTGAATTTTAATCTGCTATCGTGCAGAAAATTTCTGAATCCTCATTTCCTATAGTGGGACAAGTTTCACTGAGCTTTCTTTTGTACTGGTGCAAATTTGTCTATTGTCTTAGAAGAATGAAGAAATAATTGATCCTATTTGAGGAGTCGGTCATGTTTGTGATAAATGGTAGTAGTATATACTTTTGTTGTATTGTCATCTACTTGTAGGGGCTCCACAATTTTCAATGAGTAAATGCAAAATTTATAACATTGTTAGCTCCTATAGTCATTGTTGTCTGCTTCTCCTCAACATTGATATGTTGGGATGTGTAGAGTGTACTATTAGTGTTGCATCACATTTAATGGAAAGCTCATTCTAGATTAATCAAGTCATAGTATTTGATTTTTTGTGGTTTTGCTGGATAATGTATCTATTCTGTGATATTATAAATTGAGGACACAACATAGTAATTAACCAATGGGGTGTAATGGTTGGTGAATCATTGTTTGATGTTAATCAGAATCCATCTGCTACAAGGCAAGCTTTAGATGATGACAGTTGGCTAGACACTGGAGATTTAGGATGGATAGCACCTTGTCATTCATCAGGGAGAAGTCGCCTTTGTGGAGGTGTTCTTGTTCTTGAAGGACGAGCCAAAGATACTATTGTTCTCTCAACAGGTGACTTGTGAAAAACGTGATGTTTTTTCTTTCCTGTCCCTAAATGTGTACTTCAGTGATCAGTTCGACGAGTTTTGCTGCCCATTTTTATTATCCTGACAAATATGTTTCGGATACACGGAAGAAAAACTCAAACCTCGAGTATCAATGAAGCTATAAATTATGTTATCACAAAAACTGTGTTATATTAAGACTAGTTCTAAAGATAAGGTTTTCTCAAGCTCATCTAGGAAAGTGCCAAATCTTTGTGTATGATCAAGTCTGTATGATTCTAGACTCTGTGATGCTAACTTCCAAAATGTTATTAGGTGAAAATGTCGAGCCTTCGGAGATTGAAGAAGCTGCCATGAGAAGTAGTCTAATCGAGCAAATCGTTGTCATTGGCCAGGTATTTCTTTCCCCACAATTAGCTAGATTTGGTTCTCCGAAGTTTCATGATTGGTTTATTCTTGTTATGCTGTTCAGGACCAACGTCGCCTTGGAGCTATTATTGTTCCAAACAAAGAAGAGGCTCTAAACGCAGCAAAGAAATTGTCTATCGTTACCGACGCTGGGGAACTTAGCAGGGAAATGTTGACCAGCCTGTTGCGAGAAGAGTTGAGGACTTGGTAAGGATAACCTTGTGTTTCATAGTAACATTATCTTCTACATTCAAGTCTTGTTTCGAGGCTTTAAGGAACGTGCTTAAATTTTGTCCTCTTGTTGAGACTTGAGATAGCTTATAGGTTGCTCAATCATTGGACATAACACATGCTCATTTTCTGGATTGTCATGAACCATGTAGAATTTCATAGATACCCATTTTGATGGGCGTTTCATCTCTGATATGCAATTGGTTTCTACACCTTTGCTAAAATTGCATTCTCTGAGTAGGAAGTATGTAGACCAGGCAAAACTCAGAATCGTCCTCAAAAAAAGGTGACCATAACCGAAGTTCTCCCGATCTGATCTGAACTGACCCAAACTTTTTTACACCTATATTGATTGAGAAAGCTTAATATGTATATTGACAACAAACCTGAATAGGACTAATCCGACATGTAACCAAACCAAATATTCCATCTGATTATGACTTGATTTGAATAGACCCCAATTCAACCTATCTGTATATCTAGGAAGTATTCGAGATTGACTTGTCAGTTACCATGTTTTCCTAGTATGCTAGATGGATCATAAGTTCATAACAAAGTATCTACACCCATTTCAACTCTGTTAGGTAGGTAGCTTATTTGGGTGGGGCAGGAGCTAAAGGAAGTGCTGTGAACCATATTGTAAACAAAATAGCATAAATTCTTTTCCCCCAACCCTGTATCTTCCCAGTGTTTTGTTATTTGAAGAATTGTGTTTTGCTCTAAGCAAGTTCCATCTACACTGCAGGACTTCAAAGTGCGCATTCCAAGTCGGGCCTATTCTGATCGTGGATGAGCCCTTCACAGTATGAATCCTTACCAGTAGAGAATTATGTTATGTTTTGAATCCCGATCATCATGAACAATGTACTGGCCTCGTTGTTGGATTGCAGGTTGACAATGGTCTGATGACACCAACCTTAAAGATTCGTAAAGACCAAGTGGAAGCTAGATATAAAGACCAAATAGCCGATTTATACAAGTGATGAAGTGAACATAAGCCAGCAGACAGAAGTACATTTATACACAGGAGCGGCTTGCAACTATGGGACACAAGCATTGGTGATCTTCCTTTTTTTTTTTTTTTTTAATTATGAAATTCTTACATCATTATATCTTGTAAATGATCTAACTGAAAATAAAAGGAAGAAAAAATGTTTCTTGTAAATGGCAAAGCTAAATTATGATGTTGTAATTGTAAATGTAGTGTCAAACCACAAGCAGGAATGTGATTTCATATGTTATTGACATAAATGCAGACGATGTTTCTGTAGTCTAATACAATTGGCCAGATTTGTTATAAAGCATCTCTAAATAGTAGGAGTACCTGATTCCGTCAAGACATCCTTATTATATTTGGGTCAAAATTCCATTATCATTCGCAATATGCACCAAAACTTTTTCGATCAAAAAAAAAAAAAAACATGTACCAATGCTTTAGTCATAACCAGTACAGCTATGCACCTTATTCACATAAAAAGAACTTGGTTCTGGATTGTTGTCCCTCAATTTAAGTTGAATAAATAGAGTATTGGAAAAAGAATTAGGAAAAATTTCATTTTGGGTACCTAACGTTAGGCCTAATTGCAATTTGGGTACCTGTCTTTTCAATATTCTCATTTTAGGTGACTAAAATTCTAAAAACTGTCTCATTTTGGGTGAATTCACTAACGGCGTCAAAAACTCCGTTAACATGCTGATGTATCATCAATCAAAAAATATTTTAAAAATTCCCAAAAAGTTGTAGAAAATTCTAAATAACTAAAGATAAACATTTCATAACATTTGAATTTTTTTTGGGTAATTTTTAGAAATTTTTTAAGACTATTTTGCTTTATGACACATCAGCATTTTAATTGAATTTTTAACGCCGTTAGTGAAATGACCCAAAATGAGACAATTTTTAAAATTTCAGGTACCTAAAATGAGAATATTAAAAAGGCAGGTATCCAAATTGCAATTAGGTCTAATATCGGGTAACCAAAATGAAATTTTTCCAAAGAATTAAGTATGCTTTGTCAAAAATTATATTTTCCATACTACTGTCTAAGTCTATGCTTTTGGCGGAGGTGTAAAGAGACAGACGCCTTCTTAATTGGCGGCTTTCAAGGTAAAGAAGTCAATCCAGATGGATTATCTTCATTGTAAAGACATCAATCCAAATAGCAACCCTCACTTACGGCACCTTTATATAGCACCATCAAGGTGGGCGCCATCTTTGCCTCCGTATGATCCGTTTTGGAAACAAGTTTTGAAAATAAACCGTATTACGGGATTTGTTTATTTTTAAATTAAGAGCTATACAGTTGTGTAATCAATTTCTCCCATCGAAAAGAGATTATACAAAAAATTTGTCCACACACAGCCCCTAAAAAAACACAAAAGAAAAAAGTAAAGAGAAAATCCGTAACCTTTTCTTTTCACCCAACTTTGTATGGAATAGCGTCTTTGTTTAGAAATGTGTCTTAGAGTCGTGTCTTTCCCAACTAGATTATGGCAATTATACTGTACTACTCTCCTTTCTTGAAAAAAAAAAAAAAAAAAAAAAAAAACTTGCCTTTATTTTCTCAAATCGCCCGCCAAGTCGAAGGTATGTTCAGAAGCTCAGTCAGGTTAGTTTTAGACTGTAAAATACTGCATCAAAGGATTCAAAGCTCCAATCTTTGATAAGAAAAGGGCCTTAATCTTCTGAATTTTTGGTTGCTGGGCAATTTTGATCCTGACAGTATTCAGTTTCTCAGTAAATCGATGCCCTCCACACACAAAAAAAACTCAAAAATTGAATGCTTCGCTCTCACTATATCAATCAGCTCAGAGCCTGTGCCAAAACCCATTCTCTCTCTTCTGGCCGAAAACTCCATGCCCAGATCATTAAACTCGGCCTCTATCAATATGGGCCTTTACCAAAATCCATCCTTGACATGTATGGAAAATGCGGGGTTCTGGGAGATGCCCTCCACGTGTTTGATGAAATGCTCAAGAGAGACTTTGTTTCCTGGGCTTCCATTCTCACTGCCCATAATCACGCTGGTTTTCCGCTACGAACTCTTTCTGTTTTCGGCAAAATGTGGGAGCTTGATGGGTTAAGGGCCGACCATTTTGTCATTGCTAGCCTTGTGAACGCCTGTGCTAGCTTGGGTAATGTTAGGATAGGCAAACAAGTTCAGGGTCATTTTGTTAGGTCACCCTTTTATGAGGATGATATTGTTAAGTCTTCACTTGTCGATATGTATTCAAAATGTGGGTTAATTGATTATGCTAGGACGGTTTTCGATTCGATTCGGGTGAAAAATGTGATTTCTTGGACTGCACTGGTTTCTGGTTATGCCCGGACTGGAAGGGACGCGGAAGCTGTCGAGCTTTTCTCGAGAATGCCTGCTAAAAATTTGTTGTCTTGGAGCGCTCTGATATCGGGGTTGGTGCAAAGTGGTCATGGGATCAATGCATTTAGTATTTTCACCAAAATGAGAAGAGAGGCAGAACGTGGTGCTGATCCATTTATATTTTCGAGCATTATTGCAGCATCTGCTAATATGACAACGCTACAGATGGGCAAGCAAGTGCACTGCTTGGTTATAGTACTTGGCTTTGAACGTAACCTATTTGTCTCCAATGCATTGGTTGATATGTACGCCAAATGCAGCGACCTATATGCGGCAAAAAGTATTTTTGGCGACATGCCAGAGCGAGATGTTGTGTCTTGGACTTCGATCATTGTTGGAACAGCCCAACATGGCCAAGCAAAGGAAGCACTATCGCTTTATAATGAGATGGTGTTGGACGGTGTAAAACCAAATGAAGTGACGTTTCTTGGTTTGATTTATGCTTGTAGTCATGTAGGTTTAGTTAGCAAAGGTCGCTATCTATTTATTTCGATGATTGAAGACTACGGAATGAAGCCATCTCTGGAGCATTACACATCCCTATTGGATCTTCTAAGCAGATCTGGTCACCTTATTGAGGCTGAGAAACTCCTGAAGACGATGCCATTTGAGCCTGATGAAGCTGCTTGGGCTGCTTTGCTAAGTGCTTGCAGGCGACACAGAGACACAGAGGTCGCAATTAGGGTTGCTAATCATTTACTGCAATTGGGACGACCTAAAGATCCTTCCACACTTATTTTACTTTCCAATGCATATGCTGCTGCTTCTATGTGGGAAGGTGTATCTGAAGTGCGCAAGTTGATGTCAAAAATGGACTTGAAAAAAGAGCCTGGCTATAGCTGTATTGAACTTGCAAAGGAGACTCAGGTTTTCTATGCAGGAGAGATGTTTCATCCTTTGAAGGATCAGCTTCTTGGTGTGCTCACAGAGTTGGATGAAGAGATGAGGAAAAGAGGTTACGTCCCAGATACGAGCTATGTTTTACATGAATTGGATCAATGTGAGAAGGAGAGACATTTGATGTGGCATAGTGAACGGTGGGCTGTAGCGTATGGGTTGTTTAAATCTGTTTCTGGCACAGCCATACGTATAGTGAAGAATTTACGTATCTGTGGGGATTGTCACACAGTTCTAAAACACATTAGCAACATTGTTGGGAGGGAGATCATTATTCGAGATATCAGCAGGTTTCACCATTTTAAGGATGGTAAATGTTCTTGTGGTGATTTTTGGTAGGATCTCCCTAATTTAGATAGTTCTACACTCCAATAGCTACCTATTTATGTTGTAGGAATGTCACTTCTTTATTTAACCTTGTATTAGTTTTGTGATACTACAAATCATTGTTCTGCTTTCTCTTACCTAAAGTTTTCTTCTGATTTGAATTGTGTTGATTTCAAATTTCTCATTGCCTCTAAAGCACAAATTGTCTTTAAATGAATACTTGACATCGAACTAGAATGCATTGACTGAGTTAAGACATTTTATTCCTGAAAGACTGATAGAAAAGCAAGATGAAAAGAAAATTTTTGCATCTGCAATGAAATGTGAATTTCATTAGGAGACTCGAATATTTTGAGCAGAGCACCTCTTGCAGACGTTTCTTTTTCCCTGTCCTTACATGATCAAGAGTTGAAAATTTGATTGGGGTAACTTATGAATTCAAGCTCTCACTTCATGTTGTATTGATAGTAATGCTAGCTGATACTGTGGCTCTCATGCCACTGCTCGAGACCTAAAACCAGCATGCTTGGAGTAAATTGCCAGATCATGATCAGCTGTTTGTCGCTGGAACAAGGTATTCTTTTGCTTTGGTTTGTTCTACAGTGTCAGGTCGTCCTCAGAAAAGATTAAAAGAAGACCACTAAGACACGTCTTGTGCTTTGCTCCAAAAGTAATGTTATCTACTGCTGACTAAGAAGCTGCCAAAGCAGCTTATTAATTACAAGTTGAGCTCCTCATCCATCTTGCCTGCAATTGACAGATATGTAACGTTTTAATAGCTGCAATACAAGCTCACTTGAATTAAATCCTCATTCTGCATCTTTCCTCTAAACTTGAATATGCTCATGTCAGTGATGCTAAGAAGTTCAATCTGAGACTCGCACGTTTTTTGGATGCTAATGTTCATTCTTCCCATCATTGTGCACAGGATGGTCTGATGGAGATAGGGGTTTTGACAAACTCGCTGATGCTGGAGCTAGGCACTTTGAGAGCAACATACCAATTTTGGACTGCTGCTCTCGGTAAGGCTTTCCGACTTCTATCAGCTTTCGTGCTTTTGATCTGGCTGGGAGTTGTGATTGTTGCTATATTTATGGTGTGGTTTTGGTTGTTGCTATGACATAGTGAAATCTTGTTGTACTGAGAAGTTAACGATACTTAAACAGTGAAATGGTGTTAGTATACAATCTATATAGATTTCAGTAGCTTAGAAAAGTTTAGAATCTTAGATATATGAAGTTGCTAACATAAATCTTCATTGACTTGTAGTATACAATCTATGCAAATACTAGTAATTGAATGTTTCTTCTAGTTTATTTTAGATTACTGTCAAAATCGCAACAATGATGACTGCTAATTGCTGATCAAGAACATTAGAAAGAAAAGAAACAGTTAGTTCTAATGAAAGTTCACAAGCCATTGCTATGCCCGGATCAGATCCTCATTAGTAGCAACTAGCAAGCAGTATCATCATGTGTAGAATAAATACCATGATTTGATAGATATGTCCTTCATCTATTCCAACTCTATGATATAATTACTATCCTATTTGTTTTATACCAATTTCATACTTCATGTAGGAGTACAAAATATATTTCTCTGTTGATACTTATTTTATCACTTTTTTTTAGTTTTGTTTTAGAGGAGGTACAAATATCTATAAAAATCAAGGTCGAAGAACCAT
The DNA here is from genome assembly GCA_030267885.1 of Mesembryanthemum crystallinum. Lineage (NCBI taxonomy): Eukaryota > Viridiplantae > Streptophyta > Magnoliopsida > Caryophyllales > Aizoaceae > Mesembryanthemum > Mesembryanthemum crystallinum. The sequence continues at coordinate 18,822 of BSSO01000195.1, forward strand.
ATCCACAACCAATAGAGTATCTCTTGATTTTTATATATTTACTTGTTATTGATAATTTTTTAAATATTTTATATATTAAAACAAATCACGGCGAAAATCCTCCACTACTATTTTCGCATGGTTTTGATTCTTGATAATCTAGGGACCAAATCTAAGTAAAAAAAAAAAAAAAAAGCTAGAGATATATTCACATTCCTCCACGAGGGAGACAAAAACAAGGAAGAAAATTCTCATCCTACCACCTCATATACATTGGTATTGGTTCACTTATATTCATTTATTTCTGGTGAGGAAAAATTCTCTATTTCCTTTAGATTACATATACAAAAGAACCCTTTATTTATTTATTCATTTACTTGTTTTGAGCTAGTGATCAAGGGGCTCCTATGAGCCAAGGGAATTAAGGGGACAACAGTCCAACTCTACATAGAACCCCAACTTGAAAGTTGAAAATTGAATATGTAAAAATCCAACCTAGTTTGTCTCTAATGAGACTAGTTTTAATGAGCCTACCACTTAGCTCAACTTCAATAAGTGGATCTAGACCCTACTCACAAACTCTTATTATTCATACGTTTCATCTAATAATTTAATGAGACACGTCTCAAACAAGAATTTGCCAAACCCAATCATGAAAACACTTCTGACATAAGAGAGAAGGTGAAAGAATAACTATTGAGACTCTTCCCTCTTGTTTATATAAAGTCATAAAGACACCTCATAATTGATAAACTCAAATACTATAATGACACCTCATAACTCATAAGCTTTTTTTATTTTATTTTTTGGGTGAGAACGAGGGGGTAAGCTCCTAGAGAAGTCAAAAAAAAAAAAAAAAAAAATTTCAAGTAGCAACTTTTTTTTTTTTTTTTTTGAACAGGCAATTAACGAGTTCCGAGAGATCCGCCCCTATGAACTGGGAGGGATAAGGGGATAGCCCAGCCCAAGGCTGGAAAATGGACCAAAGCCCATCACAAGCAAATACCCCCACAATGTGGGTAGTAGGATTCAAACCCCCGACCTCTTGGTTGGGGTAAAGAGCTCCCACCACTTGGGACAACTCTTTTTCCTAATTCAAGCAGCAACTAACTATTAGGAGGAAGCATTATAGGTGATGCTATGCCCTACTGAATCATCTCTAAGAATGTTGCCTAAACCATGGGGTGGAACTTTAAGGTCGATTTGTTGAATGCGCAGAGTCACTCCTTATTTGGCAGCCAATCCGCAGCTCGATTAACCACCCGATTTGTTAAGGATCTCGATAAGTTTTACCTATCCATATCCAATACTACATGTCATTCCATCAAAAACCTAATTCGACTTGAATTATATCAATCGTAGACAATAAAACATATGCGATGAATACCAATGTGATTATTTCACACCATAAAACCAAAAAGAGGCATAACTTCCAAATCCAATTACTCTTTCCAAAAATTCCCCAATCCCATGACCCACCCCACCTTTATAAATTCCACCCCAAACCCAAATCCCCTACACCTCTCTAAACCCAATCCTCACCTTCACACCAATTTCCCACCCCTCTCTCTAGATTCTCTCTCTTTCTCTCTCCTCTCTCCTCTCTCAAACAAGGAAGCAATTATGCAGATCTTCGTCAAAACCCTAACTGGGAAAACCATAACCCTAGAAGTCGAGAGCAGCGACACCATTGACAACGTCAAGGCCAAGATCCAAGACAAGGAAGGCATACCACCCGACCAGCAACGCCTCATCTTCGCCGGCAAGCAGCTCGAAGATGGACGAACCCTCGCCGATTACAACATCCAAAAGGAATCCACTCTTCATCTTGTTCTCAGGCTCAGAGGTGGTACTATGATCAAGGTCAAAACCCTAACTGGTAAAGAGATCGAGATCGATATTGAGCCTACTGACACTATCGATCGTATCAAGGAACGTGTTGAGGAGAAAGAGGGAATTCCGCCGGTGCAACAGAGGTTGATTTATGCTGGGAAACAGCTTGCTGATGATAAGACTGCCAAAGATTACAACATCGAAGGTGGCTCTGTTCTTCATCTTGTTCTTGCTCTTCGCGGTGGTGATGTTGCTGGTTTGGATTGTTAATGCTTTTTTTAGGGTTTTTGATGATTTGATATTTGGAATTTGGAAAAGAAAAAGTAAAATTGTGTGGATTTGCTGTGATTGGAGAATGAATGTTGGGGTGATTTTGATGATTTGAAATGAAGGATAGATGGTTATTGTTCTTTCTGGTGATTTTTGGCAGGATCTCTGTGGGTCAGTCATGGTTGTGATGATTTATTTAGATATTTCTGAATTTCAGAGAAATTTGTAGGAGTATAAATAACTTTGCTCATTATTCAACCTTTGTTTCAGTCTTTTTGCTTACAAGTTTTGTTCTTGATTTGAATTGTGTTGGTTTCAAAGTTCTCATTAAAACTCACAATGTGTTTGATACAATTGGAGAAGTTTTATCCTGAAAAGAATGATCTCCAATGCTAAAATAATGGAGTATTACATTTAGAATTGGTGAGAGAGAAAAATTGAAATTGTTGATTCTCAAAATACTCCTTTCAGATGAGATTGTAGGCATACTTGCCGTGAGGCGAAGCTCAATGATTCTAGAGGCCTTAGTTGTATGTGTTTTAAAACTATCAAGTTTCCCCTTTCTTTTCTGAACCAACTGGGGTTTGGTTATGATTGGTTATGATTTGTCTTGCTTCTCAGCCATGGTGGTGGTGATTTTGTTTGATGGGATTCCCTCAATGCCACCAATAGTGGCAGCATCAAATATAAGAATGGTTCTTTGATTTTGTTTCTCCACGGTTTGATTTACGGTTGTTTAGTTGTCTTGGATTTTGAGTTTGTATAATGGATTTGGAAATAAAAACGAGTGTAAGAGGGAAAGTGATGAGCTGCTGGAACAATTTAATCTACAGTCCAACTGGTTAATCTCAATAGCTGTATTCATTTCAAAGCTTCAGTGAAGTTCATCATATTTGCAGTGCTGCTCTGCAAGCCTTTTCTTTTATGTTCTCTAAGTATTGTATATCCGTGTGTGATGCTAGTCTTTTGCTGCATTCTTTGAAGTTAATTTTATCGTTGATTCAATGACATTTGCTTAGACTAGTGTACCAATTACGACCGATGAGTAGACCATATATAAGTATCATAAATAGAAGAGAAAGAAAAACACCATGACGAAGTATAAACGTATTTCATGGATATAAGTACACATGCCTTTTATCAAACCATTTCAGGGCATGACATTCCCCCTGTGATAACCCACTTAGGTTTCAAGCTCATTTCACCAACAGTATATATGTGAAGCTGCTCAATCAAAGAATGATGAAATGTTCGAAGCTGCTCAATGTTTTGACAACAGTATATATGTGAAGCTCTCTTATGATTCAGTATGCAAACCCTATACAGCAAGCTTTCATGTCTTAGCCATTTCTTCACTATTTTCCTGCACGTCCTTGTTACATAAGTAGATCGGACTTCTTGACTGTCTTGCGTGGCCTTCTCTTTCAGCATAAGGTGAGTAGATCGTCACTCGCCTTGAGTGGTACAGTCTAGGTTCTTTCTTCAAAACACAACTTTTGTAGCACTACAAAAGGCGCTAGACAATAGATTTCTCTGTCATTATTCATTAATCATTATCTTCAACTCTGTCTCATTTGAGTCATTAGTCATTACAAGCAATGAACCTCTCTATTAGCTTTGCCAGATCAAAACAAGTAAGTTTGCATTATAGAGAGCAAGTTTGCATTAAATAAATCATGTATGATGTTTTGAGGTTGTGTGTCTGGATGAGCAGTTAGTTGTCCTTGATTATTCATCATTCAACTGCAAGCTCCTTAGAAATGGGGTAATCTTGAAATATTACTGAAAATTCATTCATCTATTGATCCATTGGCACCATATATGCTACTCCTCCGTCACTAAATGAAGGTTACATTTAATTTTTTGGTTGAAATTTATTGAATGGGTGAAATGACCATTTAGGCTTACTTTTTGAAAGTGATTGGAGAGAGAAAATGATATTGTGCCCATGTGAAGGAGAGAGAGAGTGGGCAAGTGGGAGGATAAGTTGGTAACTTTGTTGTAAAAAAAAGGAAATGTAACTTTCATTTGGTGACAAATTAAAATGGCAAATGTAACTTTTATTTAGTGACGGAGGGAGTATTCCAGGAAGTTAATGTACTGAAATTCAAAGTTTAAAAGGAATATTGCAAGCAGAGTCGGTACTAGGGATGTCAATGGATCGGATTCGGATCGGGTGGAGCATGATCCGCTCCTCCGCGAATCCGCCAATCCGAATCCGATCCATCCGTCATCCGCGGATAAACGGATGGATTGGGTGGTTAGCAGTTTAATCACATATAATTTTTTTTAACCTTGAAATTATTTTATAATAGTTTTATTTTATTTTGTCTTTGACTTTTTCACGGTCTACGAGACGACACTTTGACCATATATAACTATAACTCTATAACTATAAAAAATTGATATTTTGGAAGTGCTAGTTAAAATGAATCTAAAAATGATATTTTTACTTTGTAAAACTTTATAACTTTTCATAATTTAATGGTCAAAGTTTACAATATTTGACCTCAAAAAAGTCAAAGACAAGATAAAATAGAAACGGAGGTAGTAATAAATTTGTTCAAACACCATGCATTTTACTAGCGTTAATAAAAATTCATACAATCAAAAAACGCAAAATAAATAATCTTATACAAGTACTATTATTACAATTCATTAATATTCTAAAGATCATTCAAAAAAATAAGAATTGTCTCATTAATTTATGTTTTTAATAAACGGATTGCGGATGGATAAATGGATCGGATAATTGAGTGAAAATGTTTCACCCGAATCCGACCCGATCCGCAACCCGATCCATCCGCCATCCATACATCTAATCGGATTTTTATCCATATGAATCGGATATCAGCGGATCAATTGTTTATTTAAATCCCTAGTCGGTACTACTTTGCTCTCGCACCTTCCTCTTTTTTATTATTAGAGTATTTATTTATTTATTTCCTGTTACAGGTTCACTTTCATATTTCAAACCCTAGCTTAAAAAAAATAAAAAAAAAAATTCAAAATCGTTTTAACGGCTAGTTGGGGTAACCAATACTTATAAATATAAGAAGCCGACTCTGGAAACACGAGACAAAACACATAAAGAAAGAAAAAAAGAAAGACAGAAGAGAATCAGAAGAAGCAAAACATAACTATGAAAATGCCGAACCCAGAAGCAACGCTGAGCCAATAGATGCCATGGTGGTTGCCGCCGCCCCGCACAATTAATTCCGTCTAGGTGGGGCACTAGGGGCGGAGTTAATTGTGCAGGGCGGCGACAACCACCATGGCATCTCTTGGCTCGGCGCTCTCGATTCACCACTCTAAAATATTGGCGCCGTCTGTGGGGATTGAGGGCCAAAACCCATTGAATACCACCAACTTGTACATCTGAGGAAATTAATTTAAGATATGGGTTATTGGCCTCACGATCTACAAGTGGCACTTGATTCTCAATTTTATCTTGTATTTTGGAGATTGAGATGCAAAAGGAGCAAAAGTTGAGTCATGGGTTCCATTAGAAGCTACTGGGAAAATTTGAGGAAGTAAGAAGAAGACAAATAAAGAAAAAGGGAAGAGTGAGAAGGAATTAATTTCATGGGCCAAAGCTCACCAAGGCAGCAAATTCACCACTCACGAATCAAAGGTAATAGATGAGAAGGCAAAAAATCATTGTGTCATCGGCCATGAAGTGTGGTCGGCCAGGAAGAGCGTTGGCCAAGAGGTAAGGTCAGCTAGGAAGAGCGTCGGCCAAGAAGCCAGCTCGACTAAGAAGTGTGGGCGGCCAGAAAGCTGTTAGCCAAGAGGTCTGGTTGGCTAAGTGTGGTCGGCCATGAAGAGCGTCGGCCAAGAGGTAGGGGTCGGCTAAGTATGGTCGACCAAGAATAGCGTCGTCCAAGAGGTAGGGTCAGCCAGGAAGAGCATCGGCCAAGAGGCCGGCTCGAATAAGAAGTGTGGTCAGCCAAGAAGAGCGTCGATCAAGTATGGTCGGTCAGGAAGAGCGTCGACGAAGAGGTAAGGTCAGCTAAGTATGGTCAACTACAAAGAGCGTCGGCCAAGAGGTCGGCTCGAATAAGAAGTGTGGTCAGCCAAGATAGCATCGGCCAAGAGGTAGGGTTAGCTAAGTATGGTCGTCCAGGAAGAGTGTTGGCCAAGAGGTAGGGTCAGCTAAGTACGGTCAGCCAAGAAGAGCGTCAGCCAAGAGGTCAGGTCGGCTTACCCAAAATTCTCTTTAAGTATTCCCCTTACTCAAGAACGCACTGAAAAACGTATGGTTTGATGGGAAACCAAAATACGTCGAATATGCGTGAAATTTTTTGAGGATTTTAGAAACATTTAAATATTTGTTTTGAACGGTGGAGATCCTATTTGGAAGACTACCCAATGAAAAATTAGAAAAAGAAGGGGACGAAATCTTATCTCGCGTAGAAACTGCGCAGACAAATAAAATATTTCGACGGAGGTTCAAACGATATCGGAATTTAACGAAATTTTAGGTGAGTGTTCCAAACACATAGAAGTTTCAATCTAACGGTCAGAATTTGATTTTGATTTTTTAGGAAAGAGAATTTTGGGCACCATTTGTGTGGACTGAAATCAATAAATAAGGGGAGAGAAGATAAGTATGGTGGTAGTGGTGCTTGTGAAATTGAAAGGGGGAGATAGAGAATTCAATGATGGTGATGGAGGAGAAACAAATAAGGGAGATGGGTGAGATGTAGAGTGAGGATGGTGTGTGAGGGTTTTATTAAAAAACAAGGATGGGAAAGTAAATTAGTAAATAGCATGATTAGAGGAAGAATAAAAGGAAATAAAAGATTTTCTTTCTTTTGAATTTTATCCCCATAATAATCCATTACCAAAAATAACACCCATAATTTTTTAAATAAGGAAACTAAAAACCAAAATTTGGAAAATTAAATCACTGATATTATTTCCCGAAATATTAGTACCTCTTTCGAAAATATGAATAAATTTCTGAAATCATTGGTAACAAAATAATTAGTTCTAGTAACAAAATAACTCATATAAATCATTAAACAAAGGAAAATTGGTTTCTAATAAACCAACCTTTCAGCGAGTTGTAGAAAATAATCTCACTTTTCATATTTGCAAATAATAATCCCACCTTTCACTATAATTGCACGAAACGATCACGGGTGGACGCCGTTACCTTCTCTATTAGATTTTTATGACGCGGTGTTGACTATTATTTCCTTTTCTTGTAATTGGATTTCTTTTTACGTCATTAAAATCTAATGGAGAAGGTAATGACGTCCACCCGAGACTGTCTCGTGCAACTATAGTGAAAGGTGGGATTATTTTGTGCAAATATAAAAGGTTGGATTATTTTTTGCAACTCGCTAAAAGGTTGGATTATTAGAAACCAATTTTCCTTAAACAAATTACAAAATTTTGGGGTACTACATGGCCAAAAAGGAGGAAGCGCATCAAGTCGTCCGAAGAGGGACAATGTCCTAATTAGGACAGTCTTGCCAAATGGATGGACATGCCTAAGTCGGCTAATCCCAACTAGACAATTTGGCCAGTGACAATGCCTCAACCAGGCTAACTCGACTAAAGAAGAGTTATACCCCAGTCAGCTAAGTTAGCCAAGTCGGCCACATAGGTAATGCCCCAACCAGGCCAACTTGGCCAAATAAAGGCAATGCCCCGATTGGCCAAAGAGGGTCGGCCAAGGAAGAGTCATGCCCCAATGGGCTAAGATAGCCAAGTCAGCCACATAGGGTAAAGCCCCAACCAGGCCAACTCGGCCAAATAAAGGCAATGCCCCAATCGGCCAAAGAAGGGAAGTCGGCCATTTAAGGGCATTGCCTAAATTCAAGTAAGAGTATCGCCCATTAGGCCAAGGAAGGGAAGTCGGCCAAACAGGGGTCATACCCCAGTCGATCAAAGTTAGCCAGGTCGGCCATATAGGGCAGTGCCACAACCAGGCTAACTCGGCCAAATAGGGGTCGGTCAAGGGACAGTTGGCCAAAGAGGGGTCGTACCCCAGTCAGCCAAAGTTAGCCAAATCGGTCATATAGGGCAGTGCCCTAACCAGGCCAACTCGGCCAAATAAGGGTCGGCCAAAGGACGGTCGACCAAAGAGGGGTCATACCCTAGTCGGCTAAAGAAGGATCGGCCAAAGAAGAGTCGGCCAAAGAGGGGTTATACCCCAATCGGCCAAGTCAGCCAACACCATGCGGCCTCGGCCAAGAAAAGGCTAGTTAAGACAACTCGGCCAATCTAGTTAGGCCTAGGATAAGTAAGGGCAATGCCCCAACAAGTCTTGACGATCAAAATAAGAGAAATGTCGTCTAAAGCATTCACACAAAATCATGAGGGCAATACCTTGCGAAATCAATGCCCAAAAATGGTAAAACAATTCATTGAAAACACAATATCTAGATAAAAGCAAAGCTCTATATAACATACGTAAGCAGCTTGGATACGACCAAATAACAATAACAAGAGCCTTAACGGTTGGTACATTAATCAAAAGCGGCTTAACAATGATTCATAAAGGCTAGTACCACAAAAATAGAGAAATAGACCATTTATGGCTTAGTCAAACTCCTTAGTTTAAGCCAATGGCCGAACAGTTCCTACTCTACCATTGACTTCTAGGACTGATAGAATAGGAGGAAGAACGAATATAAGCTATTAACAAAAGAAACTTAATTAGTAGAAAAAAAAAAAGGTACATTCTATGATTGATACACTTAAAATTGGCACGTAAAACAATGGTTCGAATGAACCCTTCCATCTCAAGCACAATATCATCACTTAAACTACTATGTTGGCAGCCTAATGAGCAATGGAAACAATCAATATCACTCAACCCATATGGAAATAAATACCAATCTACTTACAACTATTAGCCCATATCATGCAATAACGGGCAACCCAATGATCGGATATAAAAGGCAAAGACAATCACATTCCAAACCAACCACAAAAGATGACTTAAGGCAAGGTTTGTGCTAGTTGAACTTCATATTTTAAGCTAGTGACCGCTCATTTCTTTCACGACCACTAACTTCGAGTACTAATATTTGGGTAGGTTTATAAGCCCACTAGCCCAACCCAATAGCCCAACCCATTAACAAAACCTAACACTAACCTCCACCTCCATTATAAAAGCACAACAAAGGCAAGGTAAAAAGGGGCTCATCTCTCTCTCTAAACTCACTTTCTCTCTCTATCTCCTATACCCCCTCTCCTCTACCTATACCCCCTCTCCTCTGCCCCACCCGGACGGAGTTAATTGTGCAAGGTGGCATTCCATCATCACTCAAGAAATTATGTTCCGACTCCCTCTTCAAACCGCTGTAGCCATCGTTGCTTTGTCAAATCGATGGGGTGGTCTTTGGACTAAGGTAGATTCCATTGAAATCAGCAATCGCGATTTCCCTACATTTGTAGATTGTTTGACCGCCATCAATCATGTCCTCCCCGAATTTGTGTGGACGGTATTCTGCGCACTCAAAGTGAATTTGTGTGGACGGTATTCCGCGTACTCAACGTTATTAATGCCTGGCTTGAGTTTTTTCGTAAAAAAAATATTCAAAATCAAGTTTAGACGTGGTTTGTATGTTCTGCCATGCCACTAATAGGTTGTCAATTCCGAATCGAGACTCTAGTGTTCCTTGATCTTCATATCACAACAGCTTCTTTGTTGCCGGAGGGGGAATTTATTCTTCCAAAGTTGAAAAAGTTGTCCCTTGAATTATCTAAGTGCACTTGGGATTCATTGAGAAGGCTACTTGAATCTTGCCCACTATGGAAGGGGTTACTTATGGACTTGAATTGGAATGAATTGAAAAAACAAGATGTTATTACTCTGAACTTTGTTAATCTCAAGATGACCAGCATTGGACTTCATAGGGTTCAACTTCAACCTAAGAGATTGATCATAGATACTCCCTGCTTGGAGTATATAAGGATTCACTGGATTCACTCTACACTCTATAAATCGTTAATTAAGTTTGTGGAGCAACCAACTCATTTGATTACGGCAGATATTCGGGTTTCTAATGATTCCCCAAATAATATAATTGAGTTGTTGACATCTATTTATGATGTTAGGTTGCTTGTACTAGATGGTGTTGAGCTTAGCCCTCCTATCTTCTTCTGTTACCTGGCCCCTTTAACTTTTACAATGCGATCTCACCGTCCGCACACTGATCTACTTTCTCTACTCGAATGTTGTCCTACTCTTGAATTTCTAATATTGTCCAACCGTAATGGAAACGTGGAGAAAAATTGGACCGCTCCACCTTCAGCCACTCCCATCTATTACAACATCTGAAGAGGATAGAACTACGTATCCTGATGTGTAACCGTTATTTAAATACATATTATCCGAATCTGTGGTTTTGCAGCAGGTAATAATAACGGTGGAATCTATTGAGAGGGAGACCGCAGAAGTTGATCGTGATTATGAAACGTTATTTTGCCTTGAGCTATATAAATTCCCAAGGGCTTCCTGCTGTCAGGTAACAAAAGGGCAGGATAGTAGTTTGGATGTTAAGGTCTTCCTATTGGGTTTTGTAAGAACCAAGGGCATCTATAAACCAATATTGGCAATTATATAACTTAATATAATTATATAATATAATATAATATAATAATTATTTTTTTTTAACAAGATTTTCTCCCACAGTAAATTCATTAATCATCAAATAGAACTATTTAGTTTATCGATATAATGGTTTTATTGCAAAAAGTTCGTCACTTGAAGGCGACTAACAGGTTTTCTTACTCTCAAAACTAACAGGTTTTCTTACTCTCAAACCCTCTCGCGGTACTTGGATATGTTTCCCAGTGAAGATGATTTCACACGATCTCACAGCAGAAGAAAGCCCTTGGGAAACTTTATAATTCAAGGCAGAAGGACGTTTTTTCATTTTCTTCAGATTTTTCGGTCTCCTTTCCTATCGATGCCACGGTTATGATTAGATGCTGCAAAACCACGGCTTTCAATAACAAGTATTTTAATAGCTCTGAATATTGTTGGCTTAGATTATGCCGATTTTATATAAAAATATGTATTTCTACCCTCTTCACATGCTATAATAGCTGCGAGTAGTCGAAAATTTAGTATTCCAATTCTTCTCCACTTCGGACGGCGAAATCGCATTGTAAATGTCAAATGGGTCAGGGTAACGGAACAAGCTATGGCTTAATCTCAACACGATCGAATATAAGGCACCTGACATCATAAATAACTCTCAATAGCTCAATGATATCACCGGGTAATTATCATTGTGCTAAGCGCTGACATGGCATACTAACGTGTCGGGCTCTAGTTGAATCATTGTGCTTTAAACTTTTACAAAATATTATATCAAGCGGCCTGATGTATCGGACAAGTGTACTGGTAGTATATAAAATGGTAATAGTAAGCTAAAAATTGGTAAAGAGGAATCAAAATTGGAGGGAAAATTATAAAAGAGATGAGATTCTTCACTTAGTTAATTAGGGGGGGCAAAATAGACATTTTAAATTTGTAGCAATAGTTAACACCGTGAAGAGTAATTCTGTCAAGTGGTATTCTTTTACAATGTTTTGCCAAATTAAAGTTAGTTTTCGCAAAAATAAACCTGAAATTCTTTTACAATGTTTTGCCAAATTAAAGGTAGTTTTCGCAAAAATAAACATAAAAGGTAGTTCGCACAAAAACCTACAAACTTAAGATAGTTATCGGCAAATTTTCCAAATATATATATATATATATATATACGAATTCTTGGCCCCTGGCTCTGTATGAGTATGACCGTCAATTGTTAGACGATCCAATCCTAGTGTGACTTAGAAATTCAATGACTTCAAAGTGACTTTTTACCACTATTATTTTTAAAATTACCGCAATTTGAAAAAACGATTGGGTAGCCTCAGATTTTATTCATTTACTAGTTTTGAGGTACACGCATATGCGTGTGGTTGATAATATAGAATCTAATTTATAATATAAAACTTGTGTAAAAATCAAATGAACAATAAAAATTTCCGCATTGTAGTTTGTAGGTGCTTTCACATCTCAAAGTATATACCATTGAACCTAAAATGTTACTATTTGTCATTCATAAATTATTATTATTCTACAATTTGTGAATCCTAAAAACTTAAACGGTATATGTGATGTCTAAATAATTTTATATCACCCACAAATTGTTACGTATCACCCTTACAATTAGATGTTCTTGGTTGTCCTTAAATCGAGTCGTATCATTATTAAACGGGTGTATATGAGTGTTATGAATAAAAGTTTATTTGGAAGTTGAGGCTTTGAAACTTTTTTGTAATAAAAAAAATTGAAAAAAAAAACAAACTTTTTTAGAGGTGTGGAGTGGTGTTGTGGTATCGAAGGTTAGCTTTGACCTATTATAAGGGAGTAACGTTGGAATAAAAAATGAAGAAAAAAAGAAAAGTGTGGCAATAATTACTGAGATTTAACCACCCTGGTACGTGCAAAACAACACCAAAATGGAGAAAACTGTCCATTGTGAAGTTATTGAAAGAAGAGTAGTAATAAATTTAGTTTTAAAAGAGTAGTTTTGTTCTATGAAATTTAGACAATCAAAACACCCTTATGCCTTTATATATTACATAGATTGTTGTTATTTTATTTTTATTTAGTAAAAAATGATTAAAATTTCATACTGCTACCAATCTAATGGTTAAGAGTCTTTAAGACTCTTAAAACTGGTCACATCACAAAAAGTAGTAAGTATTGTATAAGCAATAAACATAGTTTAGACCCTTTTAGAGATCAAAGGGAGGTTGTTTAAACCTGTTAGTCATGGCTCATAGTTGTTTAAACCTGTTCCTGGTAACACCACCTCAGTGGTATCAACACTGGGTGGTAGCAGTTGTGATATCTATTACATTCAGCATTATAAGATGTTGGTACTGATTGTTGGTAGAATTGAAGGTCTTTGATTGACTTTGAAGATGAGTGTGCTGTTGACTTACTGCTATTATGCTGTGAGTTCTTTACAAATATATGAATTTGTTTGTCAACATTATACAAGCTGATTGAACTTAGATGCATGATGCATCATTATGCATTAGTTTTGCTAGGAAAGTTGATACCTTACAAGGGTTGCAAACTGCCTTCTGTTAATTGCTGTCGAGGGGAAAAAAAAAACTTGCAGTCGAGTCCAAACAACAACTAGAATTTGTTCCCCGAGTGACATAAAAACTTCCATAAGCAACTACAAATTGCCTTATATGCCACCTTCTTGCAGCATTTCTTGTGACCTCTTCTTGCATTGTCAAGAGTTTGATCAGTGTGTTCGAACTGGGAAGCAATATCACCCTGCTCTTGCTTCTGGTCTTGATTATCATAGGAACTGTTATCAGCGTCTTCACTGCTTAAACTAACATGCACCGATTGATTGGCAGGATCACATTTACCCAACTTGGGAGGAAACATTCCTTGCGCGCTCTGGTCTTCAGTGGCAGGTTCCTTCGTGGGCGTATTCTGCAGGTTCGGATCAGAATAAACTTTTGCTTTAGCCAGACTACTTCTAATCAGGCACAAGTTCTGTAATGAGTTCCTCCATCAAGTCAACTATAAGTGCAGCATCTTCCTTAGGCAAGATGAGCTGCTCTACCATCTCTTCTGTGACCGACACAACTTTATCAGTTTGAAGAAAGAACACAAAATCAGCCCTATGTCCTCTGCCGTTTAAGTCAGCAATCCAGAAGGACATTGAAAGTGAATCTCTGTCCTTGATCTTCCCTTGTAACTTGAAGATATTCATCTTTGTAACAGCATCCTTCACTACTTCAACAGGAGGAGGTGAGATACTCTTTTCTGAACCTGAACACACTGAGTCTGTTAGAGGCGGGCTACATGTAAGCAGGCTAGATCCGTCTGATTCAAGGAACGGGTCGTTCTAGAGATCAGCTGCTGACAATCTCTCTGACACCGGAGCCAAACACTTGTCGATGAATTGCCTGACTTGTGGATCAATCACTTTGTCCAGAGCAGCTGGCTTGATCCCGGACAAAACCTTCTTGTAGACCTGGGCCGTGTTCTTGCACTCGCTATAGGGCAATTCACGAGTGACCATCTCCAACATACACATTCCAAAAGAGTAGATGTCAACAAGCTGATTATACTCCTCTTCATAAAGCTCCGGTGCCATGAACTCAGGCGTACCAATGACACTCGGAGCAGTAACATCTTGCAGAGCCGTTGCAAGCCCAAGATCTCCGATTTTAACCTTACCCGAGTATCCATTCACAAAGATGTTCTCACACTTGAGATCTCTGTGCACAATTGGAGGGTTATGGCTATGAAGATAATCCAACCCTCTTAGAATCTGTCTCGCCCAGTTCTTGATTGCCCTGTTATCAAGAAGAAGACCTGAATGTTTCTTCCTGTACAGTCTCAAATTCCCAGAAGTCAAGAGCTCAGTGATCATGTTGAAAGTCTTGTTCTTGCTATCAACCCAAGAATGATAGCACCTCATCACATTGTCATGTTTCAAAGACTTCAACAGATTGGCTTCAGAGTGCAGCCTTCGAAGCTGTTTCTCAGACGTCAAGATTTCATCAGATATGTCGGCTTTACTCCATGCAACCTCGGTGCCATTAACTTCATCAAAGCCCTTATAAACTGTTTTGGAGGCCCCTTCGCCCAAGATCTCATCGTACCTCACGTACTGCCCTGTTGGGTCTGTCTCGACGATAGCAAATTCGTTACTGCTTCCGGTTTGGGTCGAAGAACTCAAATTCGAACTCAAATCCATAACCCCAGAAAAGTTCTTTCTCAATACACAACAACAAGAAGAAACAAATGATCGAATAATCCTGAGTTTTTCTTGACAAATCCTGAGTTTTTAATTTGTTGGGATCTAGATGATGTTTTCTTGCTCAGAGAAGGCCTCCAAGGCAATAGAGAAGGGATCGAAAGCGGGTCTGAAACGGAATTGGGATGTGATCAATGCCATGGGAGACGCACGTCGAAAATCCATTGTATTTGGGTGAAATCTATCCAATTTTTTTTTTTTTTTTTTCTTGGTGAAATCTATGCGATTGTTTATGGGTGAAATCTTTGCAATTATGGAAGGATTTGTGCAAACAAAAAGGGGATGATGAAGGGTTTAGTTTAATGAGGGATTTAGGGTTTAATGAGGGATTTGGGGTTTAAGGGGATTGATGGAGAGGGGAAAAAAGCTGAGGGTTTAGGGTTGATGAAAGGTTTAAGGGATGTGGAATGTAAGGGGTATTTATAGGTAAGTGCTAGGCATAGCGTTGCCTTTACGCGCCGACTTCCTTGCGTAATTGCGTTTGTTTGCAACCTGCGTAATTTAAGTACCACTTCCTTTAAGTTATTTAAAGATAACGAAAATAACGAAAATAAGTAAAATCAGTAAAAATCAACAAAAATCAAGCTCTGTTCCTTATTTAAAGAATAAACAAAAATCAATAGAATCAACAAAAATCAGTAAAATCAATAAAAATCAATGAAAATCAACAAAAATCAACAATAAAAAAAAAAAAAGTACACCAAACATAAAATGATGAACTATTAATTATTGGTGAAGTATCTAGTAAGAAAATTTAGAAAAAAAGGAAAATTTGATCCTCAAATCAGACTTACATTTGTGTTAACAGGGTAATGTGACATGACTTAAGAGATGTACATATAATTCGACTTGGTGAATTTGGATTCCATAATCTTGTTATCTTGACCTAAATTAGAATCAATAAAGGTATGTGGACATTTGGTTATATTTAGACAGACCCTACTTTGCATGATTGATAAAAATAACTAACTTGTGGGTATTCTGTTGAACATTATGGTTCCAAGAAAATATTAAATTAGTATGATATAAAACAATAGAGCATCGATTTCATCTTTCATTAAATTGTTTTTTCTTTTTACTTTCTCGTTAGGTGTAGATAAAGGGTACCTCTTAATGCACAAATTTTCGGGTATATCACGAATAAATTTGTGTGAATGCCCGCAAGACCCTTAAACCTATCAAGTTGTATTTCAAAGAAGAACATAATCCAATAAAATTAATGTATTAAGATATAGATGAATAATAAAAGATGTAACTTTGATTAAAAATTTTAAAAAGTAAATTTTTTAATAGCTAATTGAATATCGATATTAGCTGTTTTCTATAGGTCTTTTTGAGGGTACTGGATCAAAAACATTTGAATTTTTGTCAAACACTACCTTTTATTATTATTATTATTATTATTATTATTATTATTATTATTATTATTATTATTTTTATTATTATTTTTATTTTTATTGCAACAACTACCTTTTACAATCGATTTTCTTGTGATGTGATACCTTTGGTTGGAATCCTACCAAATTTTTATTTAAAATCCAAAAAAAACCCTCACGGCTCACGCCATTCTAAAGTTTTATTGAAATTATAAAAAATATGGAAGATTAGAGCAAAGGACTTAGAACTAAGAAAAAGAGGAAGAAAATAGGAATTTTTTTTTTTAAATAAGTGTTATCCTTGGGTAAATTAGTCCACATGAGAAGGACGCGAGGGTATTTTGGAGATTTCACTAAAAATTTGGTCGGATTACGGCCAAAGGTATCACCTTACAACAAAACCAATCTGAAAAAGTACTTATTCACAAATTATTTTTAAAAGACAGTTGTTCACAAAATGGACATGTGTGACCAAAAAAAAAAAAAAAAATTCGTTCAAAATAAAACCCACAATAATTGGGTCGGGTTCGAGCCGGGCCAAATTTGACAAATTTACTAGTACTGCTGTAGACTTGTAGTAGTGCTATCTTTCCTATGCCATCTGAAAACATAAAACGTGACCGTTTTGGTATGAAGAACTATTTAAGGCCCGAAAATTAACTAGTTGTACACAAATCTTGGCGCTAAATAACTGAACTGGGCGGGAGAGTAGACAAGTTCGAAGGAGACAAAGAGCAAAGACAATGAAGCGGAGAGAGAGAATGAAAGGATTGAAATGATGGGCAATGCCTAGTTACTTGATTCTCATATACTCCTTTCAGAAATTTTGAACTTTGCACGAGGCGATTCGCAATGATTGTATGTCTTCTTTGCTTTCCGCCCATCAAGTGTTCGATGATATGTTTGTGAGAAGTATTTGTTTTATAACTATGGAAGTTTACTTTTTTTTGTCCTTCACTTTGCCATAGTTGCCTTGTTGGCAAGTCTTTTCATATAAAAAGACTCGCATGTCTTCCCTTTGCAAGTTTTCGATTACATATGGTGGTAAACTTTACACAGTTCAGATATGTAAAACTTTCATTTAACGAATTTGACATAGATCTATGCTTTGGTGTAATATTGCAAACTGAATCATCATTTGCAGGGGAATAAAATTAACATAGAAAAAACACGTACCATTTGCTCCAACTCTTCGGTGGTATGTCAAATGCATTTTGACAGCATCAAAGATTCAAAATATCTTGTCCTGGGATCAATGGGCATGGCTTGCCTTGGTAAATGATGGATCACTAAGGCCGGACGTTTGATTCTGCGAGTGCCTTTGTCATCTGGGACCAGATAGAACAGAGACTGAAACATGTGTTGTGTCAACTGGGTTACCGACTGCAGTCAGCGCTGTCAAGGAGTAATCATGGACAGCCTCCAGGATGATTGCACCTTCCAAAACTTTCACCACTGTCGACATGGAAGGCCGCCTAACAGGTTCAGTATGCAAACACTGGATCGCAAGCTCTATTGTCTTCTTTATGTCTTCACTATTCTGTTTCATATCCTCGCTGCATTGATCAAGTAGATTGGACAATTGGTTCACCTCAGCCGCCTTTTTAACCAAGTGGATAATATTACTTTCCTCTGGTTGGGAGAGATCCAAGTTCTTCCTCCCGAACACTACTTCTAGCACTACAATCCCATAGCTATAAATATCTGCCTTCTCTGTTATCTTCCTACCTAACCATTCAGGAGCAAGATACCCTCGAGTTCCCCTCATTTGAGTCATTACATAGCTTTGATCCCTGTCTATTAGCTTTGCTAGGCCGAAATCAGATAATCTGGCATTAAATTCATCGTCTAGAAGCACATTTTGAGGTTTAATATCTAGATGGGCTATTCTCCTCTGACATTCTTCATGCAAATAAGCGAGCCCCTTAGCAATGTGCAAAATAATCTTTTTCCTAGTGCCCCAAAGAAGGGCTACTTTTGAATCAGTGTCGAAAATCCACTTATCCAATGATCCATTGCTCAAGTGCTCATACACGAGAAGCCTATGCGTGATTTCAGCACAAAATCCGACCAGTTTCACCAAGTTGACATGGTGTATGCTGCCAATAGTCTGAACCTCTGCCATGAATTCCTTCTTCCCTTGTCCGATATTATCTAAACGCTTTACTGCAATTTTGGTGCCATCGCTTAAGCTTCCCTCAAAAACAGACCCAAACCCACCACCCCCAAGCTTCTTCTGCATATCAAAGTTGTTAGTTGCAGTCTTTAGGACTTGGTAAGTAAATCTCACTGGGGAGTCAGTTTCTAGCTGCAAGAAACTCCCCCATTGCTCTGTGTCTTCTTGAGATCCTTCGTGACACTTTCTCTTCTTATAAACATTTGCAAGAATCAGCAACACAATGATTGAAATTATGGGAGCAAGTACTGCTAGTAGAATTATAGTTTTCTTCCCAAATGGTCTTTTATGTACAGTGGTGCGTTCATGAGTTCCACTAGTACTATTTCTGAGCCCAATATTCTTATTCCCAGCAGTGAAAACAGTGACTGAGGACTGAAATTTTGGCACTTGTCCTTCAAGATCATTGTTGGAGATATCAACTTTTCTGAGCTTGGGCAAGGTTGTTAAACTCACTGGTATAGTACCAATCAAGTTGTTATTATTCAAGTACAATTCACGTAGATTCGTCAAGTTTCCAAGAGCCGGAGAAATGGTACCACTAAATCCATGCTTTGATAGATTAAGTAAAATAATGTGCCCAGAGTCATCACAAATCACAAATTCCCATTGGTTACATGCATCATTGCCTGGCCAAGCCTCAGCAAGCTTCAGTGGGTAACCCAAAGATCCAGCAACCTCCAGCAACGTCGTCACTTGAGGATCACAATCTCCTGAAACATCCTTACAAAACATGTTTGTTGGCTCTAGCGTCACTGTCACACTTTCTGGGAAAACTGGAAGTGGACCTTGGAGTTTGTTACTCTGCAATGAAATATTGACTAATCTGGGCAAGGACATCAAGGAAGCTGGGACAACACCAGTTAATAGATTGCTTTGCAGCTGCAGATCAAATAGACCAGTGCAATTAGAGAGATCGGGAATTGGACCAGTTAATTTATTGCTATGTAACCAAACCTGCTTCAAGAAATTCATCCCTTCAAGCACTTGTAGGGTGCCAGATAGACCCATATGCTGATTATCGAGCCACAAGTAATCCATCTGGGTTCTACGAAGAGAATTTGGTAATGATCCTGTCAAGTTGTTATATGATAACCTCAGGTTCTGCAAACTAGTGAGAGGGCCGAAAATATCTGGAATTGGTCCAATGATATTGGCGTTGCTAGCATAGAATGATACCAATAGAGTGGAGTTGCTCAACCCTGTAGGTAAGGCCCACGGACTAATATTCGGAAGGTTTTCTAGAGAGAGATTTTGGAGGCGGCTAAGGCCTGAAAAGGCTCCATTTGGAACAGAGATAAAGTTGTTGGAGTCAAGATGTATTTCTTGGAGTAATTTGAGGTTGGCAAAGGAGGGGATTGCACCGGAGAGGCTGTTGTTCTGAAGGGAGATTGTGGTTAACTGAGTGAGCGAGTTGAGATCTGAAGGGATACTTCCAGATAGATTTTGGGAGGGTAAGCTGATAGAGGTGACGAAGCCATTGCTATCACAAACTACTCCGAACCAGATGCAGAAGTCAGAGCCTGACCAACCTGATATAGGAGACAGAGCGGAGACTAGTTTCTTCATAATGGCTTCATCAGCTACACTTCGGAGAATAGGAAACAGAGGAAATATTAAAAAATGGTTAGACAAGTTATGAAAGTAGTACTAAACAATATGTGCTGACTGATTAGATGTTAGATCCTGGATTCCAATCCCAGACATATACTGGCCTATAGTCGCATATCTACCATTCCCCCACCCCCCCCAAAAAAAAAAGCAAGAAAAAACGGAAGAGATTTAATATGCACCTATGTTGTGCATGTAGTTATACTGTATTATAATATTTATAATTTGTTGATGAAAATACGTTCATTTTTCCCCCGTATATTAAAGGTGCTACATGTTAACCTCCTCCTTTTCACATTCAGGACCTTAAGTTTAGGCTACATGGGACACCGAGCAAGTACATTAATTTGATATAGTTTCATCTTCTATTATATACTATATTATGTTTTTGATAACTATTATGGTTCTATTCTTGCCAGGACTGAGGCCAGACAATGCTTATTTCCACAAATGGGTGCCTCCATCACCTAGCATTTCAATCTAAGGTGAAGACTCGGTACAGAATAGCCACCATGCTCCATATAAACAAGCTTTTCCCCTTTCACCTTGCAGTTCTCTCATCTCAGTGATGCTCAGTTGGTAATATCCTGATACATCGTACATATAGCTTCATTATTATTTCCAGCAAATATCTTATTTATTTCAACTAGGGGGCTATGCTCCTGTCTTATATTTCAATGAATAATGTTAAAACGTGATCTCTTGGAATATTTGATAGATGAGAAGTAGAACCCTGTGAGTGATTTATGCTCTGTAGCATGCTGTTCTAGAGAAATTGTGAGTGATAGGCAAAGTTAATGATGGAGTAAAACATTAAAAGCGTTTATAATGATGATGCAGACCTTCATTGTGCCCTATTTCAATAATGTTGACTGTTATCTACTAAAAATATAAGTAAATCACCAAAGAAGCTCTGTTTTGGGGCTTGAGATCAACATTGAATATTATAATTCTAAATTGAAGAAAGCTTGAGCTCAACATGGTGTAAATCGAGCTTGAGCTCAAACTCGAGTTTGAGATTTTGAAATGATCTACTTTAAAGCCTTGATATATCAAGTAGAAGCTGAGCTGTTTAGTATTTTATGTAGAAGCTACAGCACATGAAAAGCTTACCAATTCTTTGTCCTTGATATGTCAATACGCACCAAGTAGTTATGGACTTTAATTTTCAATTGCTAATTAGACCTTAACATCAATCATGTACTCCTAGTTACATTATAATTTCAAATGTATTATGCTTACTTGGGGACATTCAGGGCCAGACTAGGTGGTGCAACCAACAAAGAGGCAAAAAAGTAATTAAATCCTACTCTGCAGTCTATACACTTCATATCAAGTGACACAAATCCAACAAAAGAAGTTTGAAAGAAACTAACCTTTAGAAGGTGTAGCAAGCTGGTCAAGAACTTGACCTTTAAGAGGGACATCAAGAACTTGACCAGCTATTAGCATGGAAGGATCAGCATTGGCATTCACACTTAGCAATGTGTCAATGGTGATCCCAAACTCGGCAGCAATTTCATCCATGGTGCTCCCAGCTGCCACCACGTGTCCATAGTGAATCACCTTCTGCCCCTCCACATCATCACAGCTGCAGGGAAGTGGGATCCACAGCTTCAGGCCTACTACTATCATATAGGGGCCCGTGATATTATTGGCATCCTGTATCTGCTGGTCGGTCACCAATCCTGAGAACACTACGCTACCCCTTTTACCTGCAATGTGGTAAAGAGTATCATCCTCGACAACAGTGTATTGTGGAACCCTGTCAGAGAGCCCTGTGCCGTTGGTGCAGCGACAAGGGAAGGGGATCCTGACCGTCTGTTGGGCTGAGACGGTGTAGTTTTGAGGAGTGGAAGGAGGTAACTTGTTGGCCTTTAAGATGGAGCTAAGAAACTTGACCTGGAAGAGGGATTGGATGAAGGCGAGGGTAGTTGTGTTCATGGTGACGTAGCCTACCAGGGCCTGACACGTGGCATTGTTGGTCATGCACTTGAAGGATGCGGCTGGGACTGGTTGGGCTGTGGTGGTGGAGGGAGGATAGAGAAAGAGCAGAGTGAGTGATAGCACAAAGAATTGATGATGAAGAACAGCCATTTGTGAATTGTGCTCCTACTCTTAACTTCTTTGAGGGGTTTTAATTGAATTTTTGCATTGGAAAAATGCATATGTCATACTAATCATCAATATTTGGTTAGGCTTTTCTTCTTGTAGGACCATTATTGGGAAGACTTTGAATGCTAAAAAACGAAGAATTTTCAATAGTAGTCTAGTGGCATTTAGGGCAAAAGAAAACTATAAGGAGTTTGACAAGAACTCTTAGTATAAGAAATTCTTAGGATTGTCTCTTTCAGCTTCCTGGAGCAAGGGAAGTGCTGAATTTGACAAGCCCACTAATTGGTAATGAAGCCAGCATTTTCTTTATCTTTGTTTTATTTTTGTTTTTAGAGCCATGATTTTCTAAAGAGAGGGTGAAGAGCAGCCTCCCTCAAACCCCACATTATTAGAGTGAGAAAAATCAAAACTTCTAATTTTAGTCTAGTGACCTTAGGTATTGGGTTATTTCACCTAAGTAACATGAGGTTTACCTAATATCATTGAGATTACCTGCTTTTTAAAGTTTAGTGAAAATCATTTTTCCGGTCGTCGAAGTTGTTAAATGCCTTATCTACCTCAGCTTATATGTGTGGTTTTGGCGCGAGAACAC
>BSSO01000196.1:0-41567 GCA_030267885.1 Mesembryanthemum crystallinum
GCTGGTTTGTTGAATTTACAAACAAAACTCTGCCGGATTTTCGGCTCGATTTTTATGTATTTTATTTCTATAAAACCGGGGTGTTACACGATTAGCTTCACGATACACATGCCTAACACAGACTTCCCAACTTGAGTCCGTGAGTAAGGAGCGACATTGCAATATCAGAAAGTAATGTGGATGCCATGGTTTTGGGTCATCTTTCAACGCTTGTAGCACCACCTCAGAATCAACCTCAAGACACACCTTGTCTGCACCATAGTCCTTGGCCATGAGAAGACCCTTCAAGGCAGCAAGTAGTTCGGCTTTAACTGAGGAACAGATACCGCACTTGAGCGAGAAGGCCCGGATGAATGCGCCAGTTGAGGAGCGCAAGATCCCACCTCCACTAGCCATACCTGGGTTCCTGCGTGCTGCCCCATCTGTATTTAGTTTTACCCAGCCATCTAGTGGCGTTTCCCACCTCACTTGAATGTCCTGTCGCAGCCTTTTGGTACCCAATAGAGTTTAGGTTTTGATGTTCAAAATGTTAAGGTAATCAGTAGTTCTATCCCGAACAAAGGCTGCTCGGTCATGGGGAATATCATGAGGCCGTCCAAATGACCGTGCATTACGCCAACGCCAAATCCACCATGTGGTCGTCGCAAATAACAAGGGCCAGTTACCTGGAGCTTGAAGGTTCATGACTATCCAGCTCTCATAATCACAACCAAAGAAAATATTATAATCGAGCAGGGGATCAAGCAAAGCCCATACCTCTCGTGCCCGAGGACAAGACCACAAAACATGATCACAATCTTCTTCGGGATTGCCACATTCTGTACAGGCGGCTGATGATGCAATGTTATGCCGAGCTCGATTGTGGTTGCATAGGAAACTTTGATGAAGCGCGAGCCAGAGGAAAGATCTACACTTTTGAGGGGCTTCCACCTTCCATATACTTCGCCACTTATTATGTGTGCTTGCTGGAACTTCTTCTCGGATAATCTCAAGTGCCGACTTCACAGTGAATTGACCACTACTTGTCCCCCGCCAGTAAAGGTGATCTCGACCATGATTGGGGAGTACATGATGAGAGGTAATCTTCGCTAATGTGTCTGTTGGCAAGAGGTGGGCAAATCTCTCCCATTCTCAACCCGAAGGACCCCATAGCTCTGCAACAGTGGCGTTGGCGATATCATCATCAATTGGCTCGATCGCCTTGTCTTTTAACGGCACGTCCTTCGCCCAGCAATGGAACCAGAAGAGTGTTGCGTTTCCATTGCCTATAGCAGCTTTGACTCCTTTGCGGAGAGTTGGGGCACCATGCACGATGCTACGCCATGTGTGCGAGCACTCACGCGTGGGTTGAAACATATCTATGTTGCTTCTGCCGTGGCAATATTTATGCCGAATAACCCTGTACCAAAGAGATGTAGGTTCGTTTATCACCCGTCATCCAAGTTTAGATAGAAAGGCTGCATTGGCTTGCTTCATGGATCTAAGACCAAGTCCTCCTTCTTCCTTGGGCTTAGCAGTTTTATCCCAACCAACGAGATGAATTTTCCATTGTTCACTTGTACTCCCCCAAATAAAGCCTCGACACTTTTGGTCGATATCCTCGCAAATGGACCGCGGGATAGTAGCAGTCTGCATCGCATAGTTTGGAAGGCATGCTAGCACTGATTGGGCAAGTGTGATTCGTCCCGCAAACGACAAATATTTCGTCTGCCACCCAGCGAGCCTTAAGTTCACTTTGTTGACGAGATACTGGAAGATATCTTTGGTGACCCGACCTGAGATTGTCGGCATTCCTAAATAGCGGCCCAAGTCAGTGGTAGAGGGAATGTCGAGGCTATAACTTATCTCATCAGCAAGGGAAGAATCGACGGCCTTCGAGAAAAGAACTCTTGATTTGCCAAAACTAACCTTTTGACCCGAGCCAATGCAGAACTGATTAAGGCAGTGTTTAATAATATCTGCTTGCTCCTTAGACGCTTGCCCAAATATAACTAAGTCATCGGCAAAGAATAAATGGGTGAGGTTGGGGCCGCCATGGCTTGTTTTAATGGGTTTCCAGGCTCCCATAGCAACTGCGGCAGAAATAAGGTGAGAAATACGCTCCATGCAGAGCACAAAGATGTATGGTGAGAGCGGGTCACCCTGGCGAAGCCCCCGAGATGGAGAGAAGGCCTCTGTCAGTGACCCATTCCACATTACTCTCATTGAGCAGGTGCTTATACAATTCATAATCATATCAATTAATCCTTGGGGAAGTCGAAGCTCCATGAGAGTTTCGCGAACAAACGGCCAACGGATCCTGTCATAGGCCTTTTCAAGGTCGACCTTGATAACCATGAGGGGCTCACAGCGACCTCTAGTGCGAACTGTATGGAGGACTTCTTGCACTATCACCACATTGTCTGTAATTTGACACTCTGGGATGAAACTCGATTGGAACGGGGACACAACTTTTGGGAGGATGATTTTGAGTCTGTTAACAATTGATTTAGTGACAATCTTAAACGCCACATTACAGAGGCTTATTGGTCGGAGTTGGGTGACTGTCTGTGGGTTCTCCACCTTAGGGATTAAGACAATCATCGTATCATTGAGTTTCTCGGGAAAAGAAGCACCATGGAGTATGTCTTTTGCCAGTGAGCAAACACTGTCCCCAACGACCTCCCAGTTCTTTTTGAAGAATACAACTTGGAAGCCATCGGGACCCGGAGCCTTGTACGCACCCATAGAGTCGAGGGCTTGCTTGATCTCCACGTTTGTAAATGGTTTGGCCAGCAGGTCAAAGTCCTCGGGGGAAATGGCGGGAAAGCAGTCCGGGGGCAGTGACCCGGGCATGAATGGGCGGCTGTCGTCTGAGTATAGAGTTTGGAAGTAGTCAACCACCATGGATTTGAGCGCTTCGGGGTCCCAAACCCACTCTTCTTGATCATTTTACAAGCCCTCAATACGGTTACCTTTTCGGCGGATAATGGTTCGAGCATGAAAGTACCTTGTGTTTCGATCACCATCATATAAGAAGTTTGCTCGGGCCTTTTGCATCCAAAACAAATCAATCTACTCGAGCACTGTATCAAGATCATGTTGGAGCTGTCGCTCCAGTTTACTGA
This sequence comes from Mesembryanthemum crystallinum, assembly GCA_030267885.1. Lineage (NCBI taxonomy): Eukaryota > Viridiplantae > Streptophyta > Magnoliopsida > Caryophyllales > Aizoaceae > Mesembryanthemum > Mesembryanthemum crystallinum. The sequence continues at coordinate 3,108 of BSSO01000196.1, forward strand.
GGTGAGGGTTCGGGCCTTCCGCCAATCACTCTTGGACCCCTTTTAATCGAGCCCATAACCGCCTTTTGTTCCGGAAAAGGTTTCCGAACACTTCCTTATTCCAAGTCATTAATTTGTCAGCGAGCTTGCTAAGTGCCTCAGTGAGAATCATTGAATGTCTCTAGTGAGAGGATAGGAACTCGTGGAAGTGCTCGTGGAAAAGCCACGCAGCTTGGAAGCGGAAGGGGCGATCCCGTGTCGAGATGGGAACAAAGTCATGGGGGCTAATGAGGAGTGGTGTATGATCTGACCGGTTTGCCACAAGGTGTCGAACTGACGCTTCTTCATAGTGCTCTCTCCAAGAAGTGTTACAAAGGGCACGATCAAGTCTAGCACAAGTGCGAGTTTCAGGGGAGTACCTCTGGACCATGTGAATTTCGAACCCGAAAAATCCAATTCAATTAATTCCATCTCACAATCCATTGTTTAAAGTTGTGACACCGACGGAGCAAGCCCTCGGAGTTCCCCGTTCTTTCCTCTAGTGTCCTTGTCTCGTTAAAATCATCCGCCAAGAGCCAAGGTTGATTATTTTTGAGTGCAATGCCACGTAATGGATTCCAAAGTTCCTCCCTTCTCGCCAGATTCGGACTTGCATAGATGGTCAAAAAAATCCAAGGTGCAACCCCACATTCCGCAACCTCAACTGTAACATGCTGGGCATGTAAAGCAACTGGGGTTACGTTGACTTGATTGGTCCTCCAAAAAAGCCATATCCCACCTCTAAAGCCTTCAGCTTCGACACGGACACGTCCATCATATGAAATTTTATCACAAACGCGATCTGCCTGGTTCCCACTGATCCAAGTCTCGATAAGAGCTAGGATTTTTGGGTTATAAAGTTTAATTAGTTCACGGAGAGTGCTTAAAAATTCACGGCTGCTAGCGCCACGCACATTCCACACCATAACTGAAAGGTTATGTGGAGGACGAGGATTATTACCATGGTTGTTATTATTCATCAGTAAATTATTTGTGGACAATGAGGCTTGGGATGGAATCCTTCTAAGAAGAAAGGGCATTGTGATCTTGCAAAGGAGAGCTCCGGTGAGGTCGAAGCGAGTCCCCCACTGGAAATTCAGAAGGAGTGAGGTCGCCTCCGACATCTGGATTTCCAGGGTGGGTTCCTTGGTCAGTTGCGACACCATTAGAGTGGTGGTGCTAGTCAACGGGATGATCATTGGCAATGGTGTTAGGTTCTCTGTCGTCATTAACAGTGATGAGGGGATACCAACTGCTAGAGGGTGGATATTGACAAAGGTGTCAGGGTGGTGGTAGGTAATGGAGGGAGGTTTTCTTTTCGGGTTTGCGTGTGATGGATCGTAGGTGGTGGTGCAGTTAGGGAAGCATGGGGAATGGCCTTGTGAAGGTTGGCTTGGATGGGCTTAGGGGTGGCTTGTGATTGCTTGGGAATCGACTTGAAGGTGAAATTTGGGTTTATGGAAACATTGCCAGCATGGGTTTTTTTACTTGTGTCTCTGGATTTGGAAATCAAATTATTTCCTAAGAAATTTTCCAAATTTAAAGCTTCCAACTCAGGGACGATTTCCTTGGTAAAAGGAGATTTGGGTGCCTTTTTTTTGCTTGTGGGGTGGAATTTATAGTAATAGGAATATTTTCTTCCAAATTAATAACTGAATTCTCCGTGTTCCCCAAAATCACATCGTTATCATCGGCGGGAATATTTTCTTCCAAATTTTCGCCTTCCAACTGGTTTAGTGCAGTGAATCATGATCCCTTGGGAGCCGCGATTTCCTTATTCTTCTCAATAGATTTGTAAGCAATAATCTCGAAAGGGTTGGCGTTGTTGCCTTCTACGTGTCCTATGGGTCCCATGGGGTTCGGGTTCGGGTTTTGGCCCGATTTGTCAGATTGTTTGGTTGATCGGCATCTGGTGGGTTTCTTCACAAGCATCCACGATCCGTAATCTTCAGTATATTCGGGTTGTGGGGCTGGGTAGACCTTGGTAGGGTCCGGTGCTTGTTGCCCGATGGCCGGGCCAGTGGGCATGCCATCTCCAGCAGTTCTTTCGGGGCAGTGCTCTTCCTTGTGGCCAATGCATCCGCAGTTGAAGCACAGAAGCTTGAGACCTTCGTATTGGATTCGCCAAACCTTACCCCTTAGTCGAAACTTTGAGAGTAAAGGTTTGGACAAATCAATCTCCACGCTAAGCCGAGTGAACTTTCCTCTTTCGACATTCATCATGTGGTAGTCAACGCTAATAATTTTGCCGACCTTCTCACCAATACGCTTGAGAAATTCCCCATTGAAGTACTCAACCCCAAGTTTAGGTATTCTAATCCAAGCCGTAAGATAACGTATAGGCTCTTCATCCGGAATGAAGTCAGGGATCCATTTTCTGACGCGGTGAGATAGTTGTCATTTATGAGCCATGGTCCTTGGGTAACTACGTGGTGATAGTCCACTATGTTGGAGAATCGGGCAACATAGTAGTCACAACCGACACAAATGAGCGAGACTTGTCCCTTCAATGCCCATTTTTGGTGGAGTTTCTTCTTAGAGTTGCATGTAGCCAACTCCATTGTCGAACATCTTGATTATAAGTGCATTTCTCCAGGGGTCATGAAGCTTTTTCTTCTCTTCTTTAGTCAACAGGATGGTTGGGCAGGTGGGGTCATCTTCCTCGCTCGAAGCTAGTTGGTCGTCGTCCGAGTCCTCTCCGTCGTCATGACTTCCGCATGGGGTTGAAGAGAGCCCATTGAACTGTCCATATACCGTGTGCTTTGTGGCTTGGTCACGGTATGAACTTTGTTGGGGTATGGGTTGGAGTGTGCGCGTGTTTCGACTTGATGCCTGGTGGAGGCCAGGTGGCCTGAAAGATGGCTGTTCATCCACGCTCATGGTGGTTGTCATCTGTGTCTCCTCTTCATTTTCATTGAACAGATTGATACGTTTGAATTTTTTGGTCACTCGACGGGGCCGTTCGAGTTCCTCGGAGGAGGAGTTTCTTTCTCTATCTTTTTTTTTCTCATCCAGCTACTTTTATCCTCCTCGTTGTATTATTTAGCATTGACTATTGTTGTAATACAATCATTTGTTTTGGAATGGAAGAATTTCAAGAAATAAGGTAGTTTTGGAACACACAAAAGAGGCAGAAAGCCAAAAAAGAAAAAGAAAAAAGATTTATTTATCATATAGAGGCACAATTACTGGGCATTTAAAAGCCAGATTAACTATAAAGAGTAATCGAACCAAATAACCAAATGAAATATGATAGGCATGAGATAACAAGTAGTATTAGGTGCCGTTTGGCCTAATTTCTAAAATGATGAGTTTTTCATTTACAATTCTTTTATCCTTTTCTCCTCCTCATTCACTTTTGAGTTTCTAATAAACCAAAATGGGGCTAGAAATAGAAACTCTAAATTTCTATTTCTAGACCATTTTAGTTTCTTAGAAACTCTTGGAAGAGGATGAAGTGAAGGATGGGGGAGGGGAATAAATATTTGTCAAGGAGAAACTAGAAATAGGATAAAATAGACCAAATGGTACCTTAAAAAGCAACAAAGAGATGACTCGGCAATCTCACATGTTTAGCGGGTTTATCACAAGTGCGAGGGGGAGAGTGTATTTAGTGAATTGTAACTTTGATTCCTATCATTGATTTTATTTCTCAACTTTTGGTGAAAGAGGAAAATGGAATATTTTATGAAAATTGGATATCCAAAAAATGGACATGCAGTTTAACCCATAATCGATTCCGATAGGATTCAAATCACATTTTTAGCTATCCGAAAAATTAGATATCCGGATTTCAAATCAAAATTTGAGGATATCTGATTCTACTTACCCTTGAATGGTATGGGCATGTTAGGGGTATAAAGTGTAAACCACTACCCTGGCCCGACAAGCAACATGAGCGCTTGACATATGGCCCAACTCATGACTTGGGCGCTCCGTGAGTTGTTGCCCAGCCCACCTGAATTTTAAAGATTTAAAGGGTATAATTTGCTTATCTAAATTTATCGAAAATTTGCTTAGAATATTTCAAAGTTTGCCTGTCTCTTCAAGATGGTTCCAACCTCAATAAAATTTGCTTAGAAAATTTACTTAGAAAGTATGTAACTTGGCACTATTAAACCTAATTTAGTTCACATTATTTTACAAGAAATAAGGCTTATAGTGTCAAATGATTAGCCCACAAAATGTTACATGGTACAATAAAAGCACTACATGAAACTTGGTATATATGTAGAGAAATTGGACAACAATTCCAACCCCTCACTTCCTCATGGTGGAAGTATCTCCCATTGAGACAATAGCCATTTTTGAAGCTCGTGTATTTGATGCCAAACACATGCATGCCAATAGCCCTGAAAGGGGTAGTTGAGTTGGTCGTGGGGTTGAATTTCATGATGAATGTCATGTTCAATTCCCACTAGGCCCCTTTGCTGAGCCTGCCTGCAAGTTTATCTTGTTGGCTTGCTTGGTGTGTGTGGTTTGGAGGCTATTGTATACACCCGGGGTATATCCAGTGCACACTCGAATAGTCGTGGCTACGGGTTCCTCGTANCATGCCAATAGATTGTCTTCAACTTCAATATGCTACCATGTTGTGGCACACATACAAAATTTTCTAGAGTAATTAATTGTCCACCCAAATTAGTATCATGCCTTTTAAATTTGTAATAGTGGGCTTGACCAAACAATTTAGACAAAAATTGAAACACAAATGATCAGGGATCACTGTTGAAGTATTTTCAAGTAGAAAGGTTTGAGTGGTTAAATTTTGTGTCAAATACATGTGAATGGAATACATGTGGATGGAACACATGTGAAGTGGCATGAGTGGTGATAAAGAGAAATATCGATTTCTGTAATTATGTCCAGACAAATGGCCGGGCCATGTGAATCCACACGAGGCCATGTGAATCCACACGAGGCCATGTGAATTGAATAGAGAGAAATTGGAGAGTCTGCCCAGACACATGGCAGGGCCATGTGATTTCACACGGGCCGTGTGAACTGGAAACTGCATTTTTACATATAAATGCTACGTGTTTCTCTCATGCGATAATCTCACTTGTTGGTTGGATTAATGATTATGGATAACTGATTAGTTAACCATATTTTAATCACCTTAACTACCCTATCCTTTCTAGTACATCCTTCTTTATATATCCATCTAACCCCATGCTTTTTGGTGTGTGTAAAACTAAAAATTCTGAATTTATTCTTCATACAAACTATGTATTCTGCAGATACACATTATTCTCATTGTTAAGTCTTGTTCATATGGAGGGTATAAGGGTTAGGGTGTTCATGCAAAACATCCTAATGTTGTGCTTCATTATATTCGAGAGGCGATTCGCTGTAACCCCTTTGCATACACTTGTGTGGTGCAAATAACGTCTTAAGGAGAGCGTTTTTCAATGTGACTTGAAGTCGTTATTGTTCTTATATTAATTATCTATGAAGTTTGTATTACTTCCACATAAATAAAATCAGTTCGTTGTTGTACTTATCGTTATTTTTCCCAACAATTAAAGGAAGTTAAGGAACCAACCCAACCAAAAATTTAAACGGATAGTTAAAGGTTCAATTAATCATTATATCTCCAAATAAAAAGTAGAGAGACAAGAGAGAGCAGACATATAATACGCACCATTCTTCATTATTTTTCTTCCTACATTTATGCACTATAAATCCAACAAATAAGATAAAAATCGTGCTTTTCTATATATTTTCCTCCTTCCATCACTTTAAGAGATATAATATCAACTGCTATTCACAAAATTAAATCTTACAATAAATCACAATTTTGTGGAGCTAATACTCCTCCATCTCTAGCAAGAACTTTCTCTTGTAAGCATAAATTGTTTGATGAGTTGAATAACTTTTTTAGATACATCAGAGTGAGGATTGTCTGTAAGAAAACCATGGCGCTCCCCTTCAAATTCAACATAAGTAATGTCTTTTCCTATTTTCCTTAACCTCTTTGCATAATCCTCCACTCTGTCCTTGAGTATCTCATTACCTCCCACTATGATTAACATTGGATCAAGTGGTACCATTTCAAGGTTTGGGCTAATAGGCCCAAATGGGTTTGCAAATGGATGGTCCCTAGTTTTTTCACTGGGTAGAGATAGTCTCCAAAACCTAGAAAGAAGATAAAACAATTGAGTAAAGATAAATTAGCAAATTATTTATGATCTATTCACAATGTTAAGAGTTTTTAAAAATAAATGTCAACTAGCTAGTGCAATCTTAATATGATAAATTATATTTATTTCCATACTTCAAAAAATAGTAATTAAAGTCCCATCTCAAAAAAAAAAAAAAAACAAAAACAAAAGTGAGAGTTATTCATGAATAGCTGTCATTTAGGGAGTATATAATATACACACAAAATATCATATCAGACGGCCTGATATATCAGGCGGATAGTACTGAGCAAAGAAAAAGTTGTACTGGTGACTTGCAAATTGGTACTGATGACCTAAAAAATAGTATTCTCTCTGTTCCATAAAGTTCTTTATGTTTGACATTTTCAAGTCAAAGATAAAAAAATTTGACCATTAATTAGTGAAAATATATAAAGATTTACAATGTCAAAATACTTATATTACATTCATGTTAACTAGTATTTTCATAATATCATAATTTTACAGTTTTTACTTATATAAAATTACAATTATTCATGGTCAAAGTGTCGTATTGGAGATCGTGAAAAGTCCAACGTAAAGAAATTTCTGGGACAGAGGGAGTACCATATTTTTGTCAACCAAGTGTGACTCCAGTACTGATTGTTGCTTACCCAGTACAACTTCTTACTTGCCCAGTACTTGCCTGATGTATCAGGCAGCCTGATAGGAGAGTTATTGTATAATATATGTTTGTTGTTCTAGCTGCTTGTAGTTGTATTAATAGTCGTTAGTTGTTTTTGTATCTATTAATTATTAACAGTTCGATAACAATAGCTGTTGAGGTTAGTAGACAACCATGTAAAATTAAGCAAAAATCGATCAAACAACTAACAACTACCTCAAAAGCTACTATATGTAGCCTTTTATAAACACTACCTAACTACTAATCACTATGTTCAAACACTCCTTTATCAAACACCCAAAATTATTTTAGTAATGGTTAAGTTTTGTCAAATCGTTAAATTCTATACTAAATTCTTTTGTCAACACGGGCTGAGTATGGAGGTTACTGATAATTACTACTTCCTCCGTTCCATTTAAATCTTTACATTTCTATTTTGGTATGTATCACATAAATATTTACATTACCTAAAATGGAAAGGTTTTTTAAATGAAGTTACCTAAATATTCCCTCACTAACCCACTTACCTTCCTTACCTATTTAAAAAAGTAAATCCCCTAATGACATTTATGTGTAAAAGTTAAACGTAAATATTTAAATGAAACGGATAAAGTACATGGCATTTTCACTTTAGAATGTATGGCCTGTCAAAAAGAATGATGGAGACCATAAAAGATGTATTCCATTGAAGATAGAGTAGTGACAAAACCAATTTTGCTTCCTTTTTGGGAATGATTAATCAATGTATCAGGATAAAAGGACAATCTAATCTTATTCTACTACTAGTAGTTACTTTACCATTTGCGTTGATAGTTAAAATAAATTATCACCACGTGATTGGCTTGGCATAACATTTCACGTGGAGAAAATATCCAGGACAAGAAACGGAACTTAATTAGAGGGCTTAAGGGCCTACAAGATCTTCCAAAGGTGGATCACATTATGAAATAGCTTTATACTTTACTAGTTTTTGCCCGTACAATTGCACGGAGCATCAAGATAAAAGAGAAACAGAAAAAAATAAACATTATGAAAAAAATACGGGTTTAAAGATTTTTAGGAGTACCTAGACGAATTTATTCGTAAAATATTCATAGATGTGCATTGAGAGTTGCCCTTTAGTCATGCTCAAGAATGACGAAATTTTTACTTGCCAACACCCAAAAAAAAAAAAGAAGAAAAAAAAAAGGAGGAGAAGAGGTGGAGTATTTTCTCCAATTTATTATGGAAGAAAATTAAAATAGGAATGCATAATTATAGCCACATATAATGACAAGAAAAATTTATATGTTTGAAATAATTTCGTTAATCTCTAAATTAAATAATAATAATGTTCTACTCATTTTACCTGAAAGATGGGCTCAAATATAATTTATCCTACATGCTTGATTAAGATATGTTAGGTTTCAACTAAAAAAAGGAAGTTCCGAAAATATTGTGATAAAAAGTTTTTTTTTTTTGTTCTTAGTTCAAGACACTAATATTAAAGGAGACAATCAAAATATGAGTATATTACTCTACAAAATTTTAAAAAATGCATACAGGTAGATTATTTTATTTTCGATCTCTTTTTTAAGATGTAGAGAGTAAAGTAATTGTGGGTGTAATTTGTACAACTAAACAAATTATCTTTTGATCCTCAAATCATATTATTTTTTTCCTTTTTTTGTCCCTGGTACATCATGTTTCAAATATAAAATCCCATCATTCCAAAGAATTAATTGGAATTTCTAGAAATCTATACAATTATTTTGCAATATTCATGAAATAATTTCTAGCATTAATCTCCCCCTTTTTTCAATTTTGAAAGTTAAATTTGAATTTTGGGAGGGGTTTTAGGCGAGAAATAATGTGGTGTGAGTATTTGGCAAACCAAAGCCTCTCATCACTCCACCTACATTGCTTTAATAGAAGTATAGATAGATTTTATTTGTGAGTGTAATGTGAATATAGTTTAAGTTTGGCAAGTGTATGTGTCTATACTTAATTGGAACATCTAAAAATCTCTACAATTATTTTGCAATCTTCATGGAGTAACTTCTAGAATTAATCTCACCCCTTTTCAATTTTTAAAGACAAATTTGAATCTTGGGAGAGGTTTTAGGCTGGAAACAGCAATATGGTGCGACTATTTGTCAAATCGAGGCCTCTAATATATGTATAGATAAATACCCATCAATCAAATTCTTTTGTCTTGTGTGGATGAAGAGTAATTTCCTTCTTTTTTCAGGCATGATATTGTGAGAGGGGATCATTGATCCAAAATCATATAATAATTTCTCCATGATTAAAGGTACCTCGATCTTAATGTATGACTGGGGTATTTTATGAGTAAACTTGGATATATTCTAGGAAAAAATTTCATTTTGGGTGTCCAACGTTAGGTTTAATTGCATTTTTATAAGGAATTTTCTACAACATTTTGGGGTTTTTTCAAGATTATTTTTTGTGTGATAACACATCAACATTTAACAGAAATTTTAACCCCATCACTCAAATGACCCAAAATGAGACAACTTTTGATTTTTTAAGTACCCAAAATGAGATTATTGAAAAGACGGTTACCCAAAATGCAATTAGGTCTAACGTCGGGTATCCAAAATGAAAATTTTTGTATACTCAGTATGAAGACTTGAATCCCTATCAAAACATATGATACACGTCTTAATATTAAGTTTCACATAAATAGTTNTAACTTGCCAAATCCATGGCAAATAAAGTTTTGTCAAACTAAGTTCCATAAAAGAAGATTTGTTTGGTGAAATACTACCTTTTATCATGTACTTTTTGTGAACAACTAACTTTGTAAAATAAATTTATGAGGTGAAAAACATATACTCTACTATATGGGAATAAAATGCAGAGAATGATTAAAATAAAATTGAAAAAGAATGGGAAAAAAAATGAAAGAGAATGTGTTGAATAAAAAACAATTCTTAGTACTAGTGAACGGAAGTTCTTAAACCTATAAAATCATGTTGCAATAAAACGTAAGTGAAACCAAGGGGGTATGGTTGAGTGGATAGGGACTCATCCATCCTTAACCAAGGTCGGGTGTTCGAATCCTCCCTTGGGTATGGAGCAGTCTTAAATCTCTTGGCCAACTGTCCCTAGTCACTGTTGTTGACGGTATGGATATTTTACAAATTTTTTATTATCAGTAGTAGTTAACTCCATGGAGGTGCACCTTTTTGATGCCACGCTAGATATACCTAATCGGATAACTAAGAATAACTCAACCTTCATTGATTGACGGTTGAATACAGAGTATTATATAGTATGTAAGTATTACAAGATTGAATATATCAATATTAATATTTTTTTTTTTTTTTTGGGTGATAGAGAAATATCAATATTACTACTAGTAGTCTAGTACTCCCTCCATCCCTAATTAAAAGTGTCGCTTCGTAATCCGCAACTCTCATATTTATGCGAGTTGCGGATTATGAAGCGATATCTTTAATTAGGGACGGATGGAGTAGTATTTTGATTTCAAAGTGACATCAACTTTTAATAATATAGCCAATTAGCTAATCAATAAGAATACAATGGATGATGACGAGCTACCTCTGTTCATTTAGCATTAGAATTTTATCAATTTCACTATTTATTCCGAGCCTAACCATTTTTATAAGATTCTGGTTACAAAAACAACTCTTGAAGTAATGGATATACCAAATGATGCATCATGCATGTCGCTGTCCGAAACTTTTTTGATTTATAAAGATAAACCATATAATAGTACCGCCATTTTAATACTCCTCAAATAGTGTATGACTACATGTTGATTGCCCTCTCGTGTTACTATTTAGGCAATGACAAATTCAAAGTCCTCCACAAAGTTGTTTTTTTTGAATAAGACATATTTGGATCCTAGTTATTCTTTATTTTCTGATGAGATCTTGTTGTTTACTAGTTCAAATTGAGATCTTGAGTATATTATATTTTAGGTTCGATTTGCCTTTTCACTATTGTAAATAGATGTATGTACTGGCCTTAGCGTTATCCAGAGACAAAAAAGAAGAAGAAATTTACACCTGAAATTAGTCAGGATCGAAATCTAGCTCGATATTCAGTTAGGAAATAAATGGCATCTTCATCAATTTTAGTGAAAAAGATCCATATTTGTATTAAACCTTCAATTAAGATGGTTTTCTAGAAAAAAGAATTAAAAATAAAATAAAAAATAATGGTAATAATAACCATAATATCATATATAATTAGTGGAATTATTATAAATAATGATACTAGTAATTTTTTGTTTGCATGCTAGTGTGTACTTATATCTTTAATTTACTAATTTTGAGGAACAAAATTAAGAAGGGAATGAAACATTACCTGTCAAGAGCGTCTAAATTGAGGATAGGTTCGGGAAGACCATGAGCCTCGGATATAGTCCTGAGAGACCCGCCAAAAAACGGAGCCAAAAGCACATAACCCCGAACCCGAACCGGGTGAAGTTGGGTAGACCCGGGTCCGAGATGAACAGCCAAATGGTGGGCAATATTTCCACCAGAAGAATCTCCCACTATGAAGACTTGGTCAAAGTCAACCCTAATATCATCTAGCAACTTGGACATGGTGCATGTCATCTCTTCACTAATAAGAAGGCCTGCAGTAGTTTGCTGTGGCTCTCTTGATTTGGCCTGTAGTTTTAGCCACTTTACTGCATTTATTCCATCTTCTATTGCTGCTGGAAGCCGGTGCTCCGGTGCCAATCTGTCACCCCAATAACAGAAATTTCTTTGAAAAATTAAAGCAATAAATAAATTATTAGATTTTATTTATTTTTAATTATTTTCGATTTTTGACGAATCGATTTGCAGAGTACATTCTAAATCAATAACGTATGGATTTCGTCCATCGTACAAACTAATTCTTAAGGAGTAAGCAAGTTTTGTGCCTTAAAACAACGACTCTATTGTATATTCGTATGGAGTTTACGAACCATTTATCAAAGAGTTGACTTTTACACATTATGGAGTTGACTTTTACTTGGTCCATCATAATAACCAAATTCATGTGAGAATTTTTGTTTGGGAATGCATTATTTAAAAGAATAATAGGAGATCAAAAAAAAAAAAAAAAAAGAATAGTAGAGAACGAATATTAAGAATCAAAAGTAAAAGAAAATTTAATATTTTTGGTCATAAGAATTGAGCATCCAACTTAGGAATGAGAGTACGATACTCCTAAAAACTGGAACATCTTTATGTACACAAATCACAATATATATATATATATATGGAATATTGATGAGGAAACTAAGCAAGTAGTACTAAATACCTGTAGTCAGGTGAAATAACAAGGGCCTGAAGTTGAGAGGAGAGGGTGAGGCAGCAGTTATGGCAGTTAGGCCAGGTGCGCGACCCAACACAGAATCCACCACCATGTATGTAATACACGATTGGAAGCACTTTATTCTTACCATTAATGATATTATTCCTAGGTTTATAGATACGAAGGTAAAGTTTGTGTTGCTCATCAAACAAACAATCTTCCCATTCAACATCATCATTGGTGCGATGATGATGATGATCACCAAAATCAATCTCAGATTCTGGGGCTCGATAGACTGTTCCATCACTGTAAAGTTGGAGCACCCCATAGCAGTCTTCCACCACCTTTGCTAATGATCCCATCTCTCTGATCTCTAATTTCTCTCTCCTGTGATGGTAGTTGAGAGTGTGATGATGGATATATGGTAATTTGTAGAAGTGATGAAATGCAAAGGCTAAAAACAAAGGTTTATTTATAGATGACTCAAGCAAGGGCATAAAGGTAAAAGCCAAGCAAGTGCTGGAGAATGGAGATGTTATCATAATCATGGTACACATTATTGGTCGCTCATGTAAAATTCATAGGAGCATATAGTATAAGCTTTTTTTACCTCAAACTTATTTTTGTCGAAGTCTATTGATTTCTGTAAAAGTCAACAAAAACAACTGAAATAATAATTGAATTAACACTAATCAACTTACAAAATTTACCAATAATCAACAATAAATATCAGAAAAATATAACATGAATAGAAAAGAGCTTAAACTAATTAATAAGTGTGAAACTAATTATGTAGGATAAGTACGAGAGTTAAATACCACCTGATTTGTGGGTAGATACATTCAATGTATTGATAAAAAAAAGTAGTCACTCAAAAACTACCACCTAGACAAGGTAAAATAATGAAGGGAGGAAAAGGAAAAAGAGAATTAGTTCACTTGGGAGGGAAAATAAGCTGAGATGGGAACGATATTAAGCAAATGTACGTTTCCCCTCCATCTAACTCAAAAGAGGTAAGTTCAGTTTAAGAGTGTGGTTGGCATATTCAACTAGTTTTTCAATAAAAGCTAACGACTTTTAACTCAACAAATAGCAATGTGTCAGTTTATTTTCAATTTTCAACTCCACCTACAGTTCGTTTTTTATAAACTACCTATATCAACTTTCATCTATAGCTAATACATCTAGTTTTTCTTACCATATACTTCGTCGCAACGTTGAACTATTGTCTATTAATGTTTTTCTTCTTCTCATTTATTTATAACTAAAATTAGCGTAAATTACCACTAATTTGGCAAACATAACCTGAGTATGATCATAATCCCCTATGAATATAGGATATGATTTGTGGTAAGTCAAAAGCATTTATCCCCTGCTCAATAACTACATAATGTTACACATAAGGATAATTATGATAAATGACAATAATCTAATCACTAATCATGTCTTAAGACTTGAGAACCTACTGATATGTGATATATGTCACGCACTAGCTCGCTCATTCTTCACGGCTGATGATAGATTCAAATCATCTCTTTTTGAGTCAATCCTAATCCAAAAACTTTAAACCTTCCGGCTTATCTCATGCTCATCCTCAATCTTGCCGACTTCACAAGAGCACGTGTTATTAAAAATTTTGACAAAATTATGAGTATGCATGTATGCAATTTCTTTTTCTTCTCCATTTTATTTTCAGTCGTCTCCTATCAAGTCGCCTCATATATCAGGTGTTTAGTGGGCAAACAAAAAGTGGTATTGCATAAGTAAAAATCAGTGCTGGAGTTGTATTAGGTGAGAAAAAAATATGATACTAGTAGTTTTTTTGGTCGTCGATACCAATTTTTAGATTACTAGTACCAGTTTTTAAGCTACCAATACTATCTGCTTGATATATCAAGCGGATTGATATGATATTTTGTGTTTTATTTTTCTTGAGATTAAAGGGCATTCATAATAGCTTATGGTAAGCTATTTCTAATGGCCATAGCCACCTCCTATCATTTGTGATTTTGTAATATTCATATCACAATTTTAATTACTCCCTTTGTTTTTTTTATAAGTGTCATTTTTGCCTTTCGGGGTCGAATTTATTTGATCTTCAAGATCTTTTTTTTTTTTTGGTAAAAAACTACCTTTACTTTTGTAAAACCTTGCAAAAGACTACCACTTGACGGTTTCCTAATTGACGTTGTTAACTTAGGACATTTGTGTGTGTGAGTTGCCCATTATACCCTCATTTTTACACTCTCTCTCTCACATGTTGTATTTCCTTTAGTTTATTCTACCAATCTGGACCAAAATCCAAAATCCAAAAATCAGTAAAACTCTCCCTCTCCTTTTACTTTCCTCTTCTACCAATGGAAGAGATTCATCCACCAAAGCAAAGCAACGTCATTGTCTCTCTGTCTTCACTGAACTTTCTCTTTCTTCGCATTAGCTTTCTCTCTCCTCGCATTTGCTTTCTCTCTCCTCAGTTTCCTTCTCTTGCATCTTTTGGGCAAAGGAGAAGAACCACTCGATTTGACATGTTCACTGCAAATATGGAGACAAATTTTCATCAAAGTAATCAAACAATGTACTCAATTTCAACAATTTCTACCCAATTAACCCAATCAAACAAAACCAAATCAAATTCACTATCTCAAAATTCTTGAAAACCCTAAATTGTATAGACAAGGATTTGGGAATTACTCTTTACCTCAGCCTTGCAATTTGGAGATTTTAAACAATCAATTTCTATTTTCGAGAGCAAAGGAATAAATTGAGAAGAAAAAAAACCAGAGTATGAATCGAATGAATTACATTCATTATGGAGGTAAGGTTATAAAGGCAATGGGTAAGAATTTTTGTACGAAAAATAATAAAGAGAGAGAGACAGATTAGGTTAGAAATAGGAGAGAGAGAAGGGATCCTTCCTCTCAGTTAATAAGTGAGGGCAAATTAGTCTTTTCATTGCCTAATTTAACAGCTTTAGCTAGGAAACCGTCAAGTGGTAGTCTTTTGCAAGGTTTTGCAAAAGTAAAGGTAGTTTTTTTTTTTTTTTTTTTTTTTTAGTTTCCCGCAAAAAGTAACAAATTTAAGGTGTCCGGTAAAAAATCCAAATATATTACCAAAATTAAAAACTATATATATATAATATAAAAGTGCTTTTCGATGAGGTGATGTAGTCATTTTGCAGGTGCAAAAAATTTGTAAAAGTGATCAACTATTAGTCGTGTTACACACTGCTCAGAGCAGTGCTCACATCTCTCTGAAATCATCATCCTCTTATTAATATGAAACACATTGGTGTTTGTGCCAATGAGGCCTAGTGGTTAAAATTAAGGCCCTGGGTACATTAGGTCATAGGTTCGATTCCCCCCTCACTTATTGTATGTAAATTTATTGTATTGATATTCGTGCCTCCCTTGGATAAAAAAAAACATCAGTGTTTGTAATGTGGTCAAGACGCTAGAGTATATCATAACTCATACACACTTCAATTGTTATATGCTACACTTGGGAGTACCATAATAAGTACTCCTACTAACAAAACAAACATACTTATATTGTTAGACAAATACAATTTTAAAAGTTTCGAGAACCGTTGTCTATCCATTGTCTACTCTTAAATGGAAGTAGTACATTTCTATTTTACAACTGAGACCACCTAATAAATTACCCGACTCCTATATTGCAATAAGCCAATAACACAAGCCAAGAGAATCTCATTAGTCACACACTAACACTGACTTCAAGTTTGCGGCGGGGTCATGATCCAAACATATTTGGTGTTGTGTAGTCGCTTGTGATGGTGAAAGCACAATGTTAGCCAAAGGTTTAATAGGTACTTCTCGCTCTAACCATAATTTTTTTTATTTTTTTTGAACAGGTAAAGAAGCCGGGCAACCCAATTTGGCCCAAAGGCATTTAAACCACAAATACATTAGCAATGGAGGATAGTGAGACTCGAACCCCTAACCTCTTGATTAGAGCCTTAGAGGTGAAAGAGCTTAACAACTAAGCTCCCCACTTTTGCTCTCGCTCTGGCCATAATTCATGTGCTTCTTTCCTTGCTAGATGGCCCAAAAAAAAAAAGAATGGATAGTGATATATGGGAAGCAGGCAAGTGAATGAACTTATGATGGATCCCTCGAAACATTCAGTTGGGTCAGCCTGTGGGGTAGGCATTCATTTGGTGCAACACTTTTGTGTGCGACTTATAAGGTTAATTTTAGTCTTTCCAAATTTGAGAGGGATTTATCACACTTTATAAAGGCAATCCAATTACAATTGTCCAATGGGTCGATACAGTCGGTTTGAGTGAGGCATAGTTGTTCATGGGTGGAACAGATTATTAGGCCTCGTCTTGGACATAGATAGGGAGTTTTGGTGAGTTTATAAAGGCTTGACTAGTTAGCCTGGTCCAAACCTGCTTGTTAGGTTTAAGTCGCGTTTGGTCTATGCCTGCTTTTGAACAACTGAAATTTGTGGGTAAGTAAGTCATATTAAATTCAGATTGAGGTTCAAAGCAAAACATTTTCTAGTTATTTTTACATAATCTATACCAAAACCCCAAAAATAAAAAAGATGAGCACACTACTAATAAACAAACCTAAATATGTGTTCACTTTGTCGTTCAAATTTTGCATTCAATTCAATTCTCTAACTTACTTTTTCTTTCACATAGTAATACTCTCTCTGTCTCAGAATTAGCTTTTATAAAGTGGGATGGCACAAGATTTTAGGAGAGTGTTTTTAGACTTTGATTTGCCCTTGTGATTGGAGAGAGAGTATTTTTTATTGTATTTGTGAGTTAGTGAAGGGTATTGTAGGAAAGTATTTATGGTTTTTAAAAGCTAATTTTGGGACAAAGAGTCGGGTGTTTTGAAAGCTAATTACGGAACGGAGGGAGTATTACTTATAGTTCATGCAGTTTACTTCATCACATTCGATTCAGTTTGATTTTGTTCAACACCCTAAACCTAACTTGTGGGATTCAAATTGAACTGCTCAACCAAAACAACTTTCTAAGCTTATTATTGAGAATTCAATTTAATTGTTAAAATGATGTCTGCTTGAAGCTTAGCTGTCAATACAACCTGAAAAGACAACTCACTGAAATTTGAGGTTAGGACTTAGGTGTTGGTGAGCTTGAACTACTTGATTGTATGAATTTTCGACTCCTCTTAACATTTGATTACTTAAAGTTAAAACCTTTTCATGTTAGTTCAAACTTATGATTTTAATACTAAGATGAACCTGATTGATGTGGCATAATTAGACTATAACAAACATTTTATGAAAATTTTAACTCCTAATTATGCAGTCACTTAAGACCTTGTTGATACTAATGACTAATGACTAATGACATATTACACCAGCACTGTAAATCTTGGGAGCGCGACCGACTGAGAAACTCAAGGGGTCCTTGATTATTTACCAATGCCATACAAATTACAATACAAAAACTGCATATAGTCTGTTCTAAGTTTTTGAGGGCTGGTTAATTCAAATGCCCTGGATACACATACAACAAGCAGTAGTTGAAGACAGACAACGACACCACGCCCATGAAGCTGGGGATGGGTGGGACGATGAGCAGAGGAGGAAGGGAGAGAGGCCTCTCAGAGACAAACGTGAGGAGGAATTAGCTTTCCAGGATTCATGATATTGTTGGGATCCAGAGCGACTTTTATGCTCTTCATGGTCCTCAAATTTTCTATTCCAAGTTCTCGCTCAAGGTACTGAAACCCAAAAAGAGTTATGATTAGCTAAATAATGAAATCAAAATACTCCACCAGTTGCAAAGTACTATGTCTTGCAGATGGATTTCATTGTAGAAAGCCTTCAAAGAGTAGAAGTTTCAAAGAAAAGATGGTCCAAAATAAACACACGTGGTGCACAGTAACATCGAATAATAGCTTATTCAGAGAAAAGAAAGATTGAGGTCTTGTTCATTTCATTGTTTCCATACTGCATTCAATTCAGTTTAGTTTAATTATGAAACTTGTTTCTCTCACATATTACTGTTTGTTTAGTTCCCATTTAGTTCATTCAGTTTAGTTCTAACACCATTCAATTGAATTGAATAGAGCAGTAAGATTACAAAATCATATCCACACAACAAATTTATGCTAATTCAGTATTCAACAGAGTTATGTCTATTACCTTCATTTTCCCAGTACCAACTCCATGTTCTCCGGTACATGTTCCTGCGCATTTACAAAAAACCGACATTAAGGTTGCAACGGAAACCATTACACCTCAAAAAAGAATTCCACTATGGAAGGAACAGAGTTCAAGTATACAATAAATGCAAAGGTTCCTTTCCATCCCAAATGAAAGAAAAGTATAAAAGTGATCCAGCAATACACCAGTTTGTAAGACCAAGCTAGCACTGGAAAGCTCCTTTCCTTTATAAAATACAAACACTGCTAGGAGATTGGCATATATTGAGCCAGGCAATATCCCTTGGATAGAATATCAGAAATACTGAAGGGATCATAATATTTGGATATAAGATCCGCCGCCATTCTTATATAGTCTCCAAAGATTTGTAATGCTAAAAAGGTAATGCAACCAGATACACAGAGCTCAAGATCATCTATACTTTGCATGCATGAGACACTAATGAGTCATTGCAAAGCTAAAGACCCCAAGTTAACATAAAATGAACACTTCTAACCATGAAACTGTAGCTTCTTTTTTCTTCAAAATTTTTAACCCTTTAGTTAAATTCTCAAAATGCTAACGTCCTATTATCACTTAAATTAAGAGAATCTGAAGCTTGACAAGGTCATACAAAATTAAAGTTCATATGACCTTTCTCATCTACCACAGCAAACAACAGAGCTTTCTCCTTTCTCTTTTATATAATTATTTAATGAGGCTGAACAATAGGCGAGCCTTACTTCATTGGCTAAATCAATAATACCCTAGGGGGAAGTTTCTACAAAAACTTGCTCCACCCCGTACAGCAGAGAAAACTTTCTTGTAAAATGGATTAGCTTCTACCCCACTCTCCCACCACCTAAATTTAGAAAACAAGAGAAGCTAGCATTTGCCCTGAATTCTGCCATAAGAGAGATGGATACCTTCCATTGACAAGGCAGTGTACACCATGAACTGATTCAGCCTCTCGGCTTCTCGTCTGTGCTCTTCGCTGGTGGGATCAAATAGGATCACTGTATGGAAGTTTCCATCTCCAGCATGAGCAATAACTGTGCTGCTCAAGAAGATTTTAGGAGAAAAGCAATTTAATATTGATTGAGCATATTGATACATCGTTTTAAGTATAAAATTAAAGCTTGTAAGATCATGAAGGACTATAGGTTTACTAAGACAAACATAACTTAAAAGCTCATGATCAAATAGTAAGTTATTCGAAGAAATACCATACTAGTGGAGATGCATCCAACTCCTCCTTGGACTTTGAAATTAGTTCGGCAAGGCGTGATAGCGGCACACACACATCCTGCAGGAAGTCCATGAATAAGCTAAATCTTTAATTTAACAGTCATGACATAAACTCAGCTCAGAATGCCCTTCAATATAAAACAGCAAAAAAATAACATGGTCAAATGCTTGAATCTGTAAGATAATTTTAATCACTCTCAGAACTATGCTCCTTGGAGTCTTCATTTCACCTCAAATACCCCCATCGGATCCTTGAAACTCCAGCATGGGTATAGATACTTGACATTTCATATTAAGGACAAAAACTTGCAAAGCTCTCCGGAAAATGGCAAGTCCAACACCTAGACACGTACCTGTGTCCGACATTTGTAGCCGAGTTCTAGTAACATAGCTCTCAGAAATTCGACAGAAGAGAACAAAAGGAAAGAAATAATATCCAGATAAGTATTTCTCTAATTCTTGCTTCTTTTTTTTAGCTCTAATGACAGTGTAGGAATCCCAAAGGCCTTAAGCTGCAAGGCTAGACAGCACTGCCAATAAAGCGTACCCAGCAATGCAAGAAAAAGGAGAGAATATTAACCAACTGAGGGACTTGAATGGAATAGTTAAGTAGACTAACCGAAATCATTGCTTCAAAATCAGGTTCCATTGCAAAGCACGCCCAGAGTGCTTCCTTCCTCATCTGCATGTTAAATGATAATAAATAGGATTAGTACACATTTTCTCCTTCCTCTCTTTTTCCTTTTCTCTCTCGTATTAGCTAGCTATAATAAATGTAGCTGTAAAGTCCAAATGTTATTAGCTCACATTGTTACCGAAACTGAGCAGATAATATCCCTCTAACATGGTGCTAAATATTTTTTCGTAGATAAGCTCATTTTTTAAGGTACCCAAAAGGCCTGGAATAGTTCTTTATTCAGTTGGTTGACCCAGGGTAGTGACATGACATATAACAACATGGTCACTCCAAAAGGCACAAGTTAAATCAAATTCTCGCCAGAGAGAAAAAAAAATAAAAATAAAGGGGAGGAAAAAGAAACAGTAGGCCAGTTTGGTTTCAGTTAGTGGTCAAACAGCTGACTGAAGTATTTGGTTAGCTAGCTTACAGAATCAGCATATGAAACCTTTTTTGTTTGTTTGGAAATTTCATGGGGAACCCATGCACTTTGATGAAATGCCTGCGGTACCCAAAGTTTTGGAAATGTGCCTGGGGTACCCTGAACTTTCAACAACGTGATCAACGTACCCACAAAGTCATAAAATGACTAT
Organism: Mesembryanthemum crystallinum; assembly: GCA_030267885.1. NCBI lineage: Eukaryota > Viridiplantae > Streptophyta > Magnoliopsida > Caryophyllales > Aizoaceae > Mesembryanthemum > Mesembryanthemum crystallinum. The sequence continues at coordinate 23,880 of BSSO01000196.1, forward strand.
AATACCTTTGCAATGCATTTTTTGTGTAATGACTATGTTTGACTTTTATATTTCTCTCATTTATAATATTAGTTGAAAAAAATATATAAAAAATTGTATCGAAATTCATACCCCAACTCTAATTTTTTTTTTTCCAAAAAAGAAATTTTAAAAAATAAATAAAAATATACAAATAAATAAATAAATTTTAGAAAATTATTTTTAAAAAATAAATAAAAGAAAATTTATTTTAAAATTTCACTTTTTTTTACAATTTTCTATTTTTGAACTTATTGTACAGATTTTAATTAAAACACAAAAATTTAAATTTTTTAAATATCAGTTTTAATTTTTCTTTATTCAAAAATTAAAATTTTATTTTTTTATTTTTTGAAATAAATTATTATTAATTCTAAAATTTAATTTAATTTTTGTGATTTTTTAATATTTCTATATTTGCGATTTTTTTTTTTATCAGTTAATATTATAAAAGAGAGATAAATATAGAAGTCAAACATCGTTATTGCACAAAAAATGCATTGCAAGGGCATTATAGTCATTTATGGCTTAGTGGGTATGCTAATCACTTTGTTGAAAGTTCAGGGGTACCCCAGGCACATTTCTAAAACTTTGGGTACCATAGGCATTTGCTTATAAGACTTAATTAGCTTCTCATAAGCAATTCATATCATATTGCATTAACTTATTGGGAAAAATGTCACAAGAAGACAACCACGCCTTCAAGTTCACTTAGAAGAAACTGCCAACACAAGTCCTACCCTTCAACAACCCATTTTCCCTTTAATTTCACCCATTTCACTGAGAAGAACATCAGACATGCACTCCAGCCACCATTGATAGTTAATGGATATATTTATACATGGCTGATGGTCAGCAGCTTCTTCAGTGGTGAATCATTATTCAGATATGCTTCAATATATCCAATTTAGAAAAAATTGCACCCACAACTAGTTTCTTTGATCCCCACAAACCCGGTAAAGGTTTCTGCAAGGTAAGATTTTCCATACGTGCATTGAATGATTCTTATAAAACAATATCATTTTGACGAACGATAAATGTGCGATTTAAATATGTGGATGGACTTGTGTCATTTTATACTTTCCAACAACTGATTTATCAAACAAATTTCAGTAACATATGATCTGATCAATTCTATCTACCAACAGTATAACAACCAACAGCAAAACAGTGCTTATTTTTTCAGCGTATCCATGAGAAAGTAGTATTACTGAATGAACCTAATGAAAATCAAAGACCAGCCTGGCCAAGTATCTAAGCTAGTGTCTAAAATACCAAATTGTGGACATATATATATCCTAGAGAAACATAAATAACGACCAGTAGGCGTTACTGCTAGACTATATTATTTGAATTGAATTTTTATTTCTGAGGAGGAGAAGATGATTACTAGGAGATGAAAACCAAACACACAAATAAATAGTTGGAGAGCAAATACCCAAGGATACTAAATAGCAAAACTACCTTCCAAAGCTCCTTTTTAGCTTCAGGCTCTTCTGCAAAAATAAAATCAGAGCCATTGTGCTGAGAAACAATGTTCTGAACTAGCATGGTTTGCTCTCGTGAATATGCTTCTGCAGAAAGAAGGAGAAGGCAATAAGCAGTCAACCACCAGCAAATTCCCATATATATATATAGATGCAGTTTTTATTTCCACAAGAAAGAAAAGAATGAAAATATCCTAGACATGGAGTATCTGGGACTGTAATTTCAGAAAATTCCATCACAAATGCTCATTAGTCATTTCTACCCAAGCTCACCAACAATGCCTCCATTCCAATGAAAGTGGTATCAATAATAAAAAAAATGCTAACAGACTGAGGAAAACAAATTCACCTGTCCCTACAAATTCAAACAATAATGTGGGTGTTTCAGGTAAATTTGTTCCATTAGCAATATTCAATGCTCTTACTTGAACCTCGTCCAGTAGTTCTACCCTGGATACCTGGTATATGCAAGAAAGCGGTAAGCAGACTGAAAACAAAGCATGCATGTACCTAAATCAAAACATGACTTAATGAGATCATGTAAACCTATCGCATTATAATGATAGAATACAGTTTCTGCATGTGTATATGGCATCAAATTATCAGATTCAGAAGGCTACAGTTGAATGGCGCTGCTTCTGAGAATGACATAAAGTCCAATATATATATATATATAAAAGAAGATAATATTTCACAAAAGAAATACCTCAAGTTTTTACCTGTATTCCAGACAGCATAGTGGCTATAGCAACATCGGCTGCATCCTTGATTGAAGGAAAAGTACACCTCGCAACCTGTAAGATTAAATCATTGTAAAGTCTAAATATTTTAGATGCTTTGCTTTATTATATCCTAATTTTATTCAGAATTTTGGCTTTATTAAGCTTCAAATTATCACATAGCATACTCAATTCTAAGCTAAACCAGTCCTTGACTTTTGGGATAGGGATTGTGGCAGTAACTGCAACTACAAAAGTGAAGATAAAACATTCAAGCCTCATCTCTGCTTCATACAAAATGACACCGAAAATACCTCATGGTTTGGCTAGGTATAAAACTATAGCAGGAGCCCAAGCTTTATTTAGAAGACATATGTGGACTTGATAACTTACAAACCCCAAGGAGGGAATTGGAGGATATAGAAAGCATATCAACAATCGAAATTTAAGAGGATTAAGTGAAAAGGGGTAAAAAAACTCAAAAGAAGATTATTCTTTCAAAGATGAATACTCAGGTACCACAGAATATTGAGGAATTCTCTGAAGCCGTAGGGTGACTTCTGTTATCAAACCCAAGGTTCCTTCACTTCCAATCATCAATCGGGTCAAATCATACCTAACATTTGGAAAATCTTAAATCTGTCATTGATGCTATTAACTCATAAGACTAGATACTGCACATGATCTTAGCCAACACGTAGAAAAAGTTATTCATTGAGCATAAACGAATGAAGTCTTCACTTCAAAACTTATCACCACATTTCAGAAGGAACTTACACATAAACATGAGCCTCAAAGAAAATTGGCACTGGGAAAAAGCATAAAACAGGATCAAGTCAACAAGCTCAATAGCATGATCACTGAATCATCTGACAAATCTCTTGAGAAAAGGGAGCCTGACCTTTAAGGACAATTTAGACATTCAATCACTTGAGTAACATATGTCATAAATCATTTGACAAGTAGAATAGGTTAGCTGTTTTGCTATGAAATTACACATAATTCTAAATATGAACAAAATAAGGATAATTAAGACTAGTAAGCATATGAACTCTAGAAAAAAGAAGAAGCCACAGAGGAAAGGGACCTTAAGCATATCAGTACACAGTGCTGCAAATGCAAAAGATTTGTTGCACCAAATGCTGAACAGTGACGGCATAAAATGGCACTTGGGAAGGGGTGGTATAAAGCTTGTTCCTTCCCTCAAACAAATCTAATAGTGGTGTTAGCACAACATGAATAAATGAGGAAAGGATTAGACAACATGAACCATGACTTCACTGTAGATAAAGCATGATAGACTAATATTTTAGCTGCTCTTAACCAAATAACTCAAGTAAAAGGGAAGAAAAAGGCCAAAGATTCCAGTTACAATTAAATACTGAAGGAAGGTCAAAGGACAAACCCTGCAGAACTCTTTCGAGCACGATTTCCTGTCTTGACAACGTCGCCGTTAGCGAGGACAACCTATTATGCACAAAAGATCTTATTATTGATAAAAGAATTAATCAACATTGAAAACACTACAAGATGAAAATGACAGACCTTCAAATTGATGACATTCTCACGCATTGTTCCATACCTACATACTAAGAACAAAAGTCATCAGTATGCGTTCACTTCCATGGGAATCGTAATACCGTGTAGCCATGTCAAAGATATCTAACATGGAAAGGAAAAACTATAAAATGGAGCTACTACAAAGGGTGTAATAACATTTCAACTAGCTACCCTGAAGTTTATCTAACAACAGAGAGGTATCCTAATTCTTAAGCAATTTGCTTTGAGGTATATTTCATATCAATTTTTGTGACTGGGTCCAATGTTAAACCACTTTTTCCTCTACATATATGCTCACAATAACTCCCATCTTTGGAAAACTGACCTATTACCCCAAATTAATGAAGCAAATTTACAAAAAATAGTCCCTCACACTCCCCCTTTCAACAAGCTAAAAACAAGATACGGCAAGAAAGATAAAACTGTTTCGGAAACGAAGACAATTGCCTACATTTTTTTACTATATTAGCTACCAGCTTTTACCTGTCAAATGTGTCCAAAGAAGAATTTATTGATTAACTTTTAAAGTGATGTAATAGTAATTTTGCGGCAATTATAGAATTGAAGGATGGAGGATTTTCAGTGGCAAACTCTCTATGATCATTGAATTTGCATTAGGTTTACCATATTTCTTGGACATATCATCAAGTTCCTAAAGCTTCTGATGGGCGTGAAATAAGACCACAGGGCCCCCAATTTGGCAGCATTTTCCTTTTCTAATGTTCTGGGCATTTGTCATTTTCGCGTAATTTATTTGACATGTCTAATTTCAAAGATTACTTTGAGAGTTGGAAAACGAAGTCTCACAACACAATTATCAATAAACTGCCAAACCATCACAATTCACAACTAAATCAATCATAACTGAGTGAAGCATCTACCTCACAGCTAATGAACCAGAACAGCGTGTAGCACACATTCCACCAATTGTAGCACCAGGACCTGCTCATTGAGAAAGACGCAACACCACTTGAACAAAATACGAAGTAAACTTCATGAATCAGTACCATTCAAATATATCAGTATGTAAACCTTATCTAAGGAACAAACCAATATGCCACACATGTGATGAAGGGTTTGACAACCTAGTCAGCTTTAAAGACAATAATGTCAAAACAGAGCAACTAACATATATTTTAGGAAAATTTGATGCCAATAATCCAACATTTGGGCGGTCCCACAAAAATAATCCCACATTCAGAAATTGACAAAAATAATCCCATATTTACCTTTGTCCCACAATAATGGGCCAAGTGACATTTTCGTTAACTACAAATTATAGAAATGATGATATGGCAAAAATTAAAAAGTAAACGATGCAATGACATTAGTAATAAACCCTTACCACGCTATCATTTCCGTAATTGAGAGTTAACAAAAATGTCACTTGGCCCATTATTGTGGGACGAAAGTAAATGTGGGATCATTCTTGTCAACTTTTGAATATGGGATTATTTTTGTTGAACCGCCAAAAGGTTGGATTATTGGCATCAAATTTTCCTATTATTTATAACCCTGTAGCCAGATATTCATAAAACAGCTCGAAAACAGAAACATAACATAGAAGATGTCTTCTACATAAGGCCACACTATACATCTTGAAAGTTGAAACAGAGAGTAAGTCTATGTTAAGTTATCATCAGTTGTTTACAGCTTGTGACAGTAGATGACTAGTTATTGCTTCACAATCATCCTGAGATTTAGAATGATTTCTACAATATGTTGACCGCCTTCCCCTAAAATCTATTTATTTATAATGTTATATGATATTTGAAGCTAGAACAGACCAACAATGATCTTTGTACACACAATAAGGTGCTTTCATGTAATTTCTACTAACTTTACTTCTCTCTTTCTCTAGGTATATGAGACAGGCATTCCATATGTTATACCTCTTCCTAAAGCCCGCACCACACCACAATAATTCTAGCAACATCTTTATTGCAAATTAGTTATTTCCCTGGAACTATATGCTATAAAGGTTAGATCATATTGCCCTTAGTCACATAATAAAATGCTATGAAATTGAAACAAATATCATCGACAGAAAACTACCAAGAGAAGTTACCTTGTAATAGGATCAGTTATAAGTAGTTTCAAAAACCAATATAATCAGGAGAGGGGAAAAAAAAAAAAAAAAAAAACATCTATTCAGAACAGCATAATAATACTTATTAACATTATAGAAGCATTGTAGGTAACAACCTAAAAGCAATCCTTTGAACCAAATACTTGACTACTAAAGAGGATGCTCAATTTGAGAGTTATAATTCATGGCAATTTTGAAATCCAAAACTTCCTATATACACACAAATCAATTGATAAAAAAAATTAGTGCACCTTTGATTTAACTCAAGGCAGCTCTACTAGAAAATAATTGTTGTTTACATATATAATGATTCTTCTTGATCTCCTTAAAGAAGATACATGAATTCTGCTCCTTCAATCATGATTCTACCAATCAGTGATTTCATTCCAGGCTTTGCAGCAGATAGACAATTCAGATAAAGAAAGCAATAATCAATACATATGATTCAATTTCTTTTATATTTGGTTATAAATAAATAAAATAAGAAAAGTTGAGAGTATAAAGACGGCTTGAAGAACAGAAACACCTAAGAATTAAGGATCATCCAGAGAAAATACCAAATGCTTACCAGGATCAAGTGGGAAGAATAATCCATAAGGTTCCAAGTACTCGTTCAATTCCATCCATCCAATCCCAGGCTCAACAACTACATCCATGTCCTCAATATGTAACGCTTTAACACTCTGCAGTTGCATAGTTGAAAAATGTCAAATGAGCCAACAAAGGGGTGTCATGTCTTATCAAACTATAACAATAACAATATCCCCTTTCCCCACCAATGCAAACCAAAACTGGTAGACTCCTCCCTCAATATAGTGGATACTCCCAAAAATTGAACCAGGAATGCAGGAAACAAAGTCCACATACAACCAATGAGGCAAGAAGATCATAGTTTTTGGTTTATGCATGTGTCAACGTGAAATGATCTATTGTAAGAGGTACGCAGCAGCCTCCGAAGCCATGATCAACTGATTGTATGCAGCAATGGTAGTAAAATAAGGTAAGAGGTAGTTGTAGATCTTGGAATTTGTCTTTTACAATTTTTGGTGTAATTTCGAAACCATATCCTTGGTCAGATCTCATTGCTTATTGATCACAGAAAACATCTTGGCTTACAATAATTATGTACATTTAAATTGCATACATGTCAACGAACTACTTGCTTGAAAGTAAGTGTGTAACTCATATTGAACCCAATAGATTGACCTTCCCTCATGCACAGGTAGATATAGGTGCTTGCTTAGGCATTTTAGCCTAAAAAGTAATTTTGAGAAATACAGACCACAACAATTGAATTACAGCAAAAGGACCCTTTTCTTCATAATATAGACTGGAGCACCATGATTTATCTAACACTTAACTCTCGCAAAGAAGAGAAGAACCATGATAACATACTTTCATTTGGGACATGTCGATGCAAACACCTCCATGAGGAGACAAAGTATGACCCTCAATTGATGTAGCTCCACCATAGGGTACAATTGGAATCTGCTCATGAATAAGAGGAAATTACTCTAGAGTTGCTCAAGGATGGTGTCATGGGAGGGGGGGGGGGGGAGTTAGAACACAAGTGTATACCAACATGAATGATATCCATCAGACAATAAGAAAACATTTAAAGAGTACTGCATGAATTAACCAGCCATAAACGACAGGTAATACCAAAGCATTGAAGCCCCTTTCAAGCATGTTGAAGGAAAACATACCTTATGCTTGTTACAAGACTTGACTATCAAAGAAACTTCTTGTTCAGACCTGCATGCAATAATTATAACATTTGTGATCTACATATGACAACTGATCCTTGAAGAAAATAAAGTTCAAGTACGCGAATAAATAACAGCATCAGCAGCATACTGGGAACCTCTATATATTGCTGGTCCATGCTGGATATGAATTTAGGATTTAGGAATCAAACATATCACAACCACGTAACTCAGAGATAAGTAATACAGGTCTATGCATCAAATAACATCTTTTCACTTTCAGCAACCACAAGTTGGTGACAATGTAAATCTCAATCTCAATGCTACAAATCTACAGCTGCAGCTCGAAGACTAGAAAGGAAATGACAGACAAAATAATATATTTAGGTCGTTTTCATACATTATGCCAATCTTAAATACATGGCTTAGTGGTATGGACTTCGAAGTGATAAAGGAAAAGACAGATTAAAACTAAACTTTTATCTAAATGATGTATCAAATTTCCAAATACGAGAAAACTTATCAATAGAATCCATCAACACAACAAACGTTCATTCTGGATTTCAAAAGAAGCAAAATAATCTTAAACTGAAAATGAAGAACAATGCATGATCCAGCCATCATTTACCACATAGATTATATTTAATCAACATAAGATAAAAGGTTGTAAGCTATCAAAGAGTGAAGACAGGTCCATCCTAGCTTCTTACCTAGGAAAAACAACAACATCAGGAATATTGACAGCTTTGTGAAAGCTGTTTTGTGGCTTCCCATGCAAGCTTCTCTCATCATGATCCATTGTCATGTTCTCCTGTCCAAATCATAATATTGGATGTAAATCATCATATAACAGGACAAGACTTTTAAACAAATGAAGATGAAGAAATCTTCTAAAAGAATGTGTCAAATCAGTCTATATGAACCATTTTGTAACTTTAATTCTCAACAGCATAAGGGCATATAAAAAAATTGAACAGCAGCAAGTCTACTATGGTAACGAAAACATGGAAACCTTCAGAGCTTACACTATTTTCTAAACACCTACATCTCTCCTTGGTTAATATACTATTTCAAGTCTATGAAGATAGGTTTCAAACCTTGCCAGGGATTGAATTTCACATTTCCTAGTTCTACAAAGCAATGAACACTAAAAACTCGTGAAAAAACAGCTTACAATCCAACACTCACCCTCTTATGAAGATAATATCTGAAAAGAAAGAAAGCCCAATACTAAATTCGGAGTGCTCCAAAAGCATGACATCCCCTCGCCAATCAGATGAATCAAGAACATAACTTTTGACATACAAAGAGATTACAATTTTTGTACAAATTATGAAAAAGGAGGAATTGTGCAAATTGGAAACAAAAACGAGTGAGCATCATATAAGAACAAAGTCAACTCCGGAACATTTAAGATTATCTAATCCAGAAAACATTTAGAAAACCCCCTTTTCAATCAAATAGAACATAAACACCAAGAACGCCTTCCCTTTCCTAAGTCATCAATTCACTACAGACCGCATTCTTTTCCATATTAGCAACCAACTTTTACAACTTTACTACTGCCTCTATGCCAAAAAAGAAAGCATCTCATCTTTACTTTTTGAACATCACATATAATTTCGTTTTTCACTGATATTAATAGTTACTGTAAAAATGTAAACCTCATTCTTTCCACAGTACAATTTAAAAAATAATAAAATTTCTCTCAAGATACAAGACAATTATGTTGGGGATGGTCATCACAATTTGTAAGAGACATGCAACCTGTTTCATAGAGGTACTTGAGGATTTCCAGGATACAGTAGGGTAGTTTCAGATTAGGACCTTGGACCAAAGTTCCTTGAACTTACTATATCGCTTGCATGTTAGTATCTCATTGCTGTTATACTTAGTAGTCAACAAAATTTCACTGTAAAATGCATTTAGGCAATCCATATGCATGGGTTTTGGAGACCTCAATGTACAGGTTGAAAACCCAATCATCAAGGTATGGCACTTTTAAGAAAGGCTCTATATATTTGCAGTCATAAACCATATGATGAGCTGATGCTATGTTTCTGCCAGAACTGAACTAAAAAACCACGTCTGAATTGCCATAACAATGCATGCACAAAGTAAGATCGAATCCCTCACAACAAAAGAAAAACAAAAAAAACAAAAAAAAAGAAAGAAAGAAAGAAAGAAATCTCAACAGGAGAAAACCTAGTACATAATGGTGACAATTAGAGGCTGAAATATCTAACACAGAACAAAAACAAAACAACAAAGACATTCTGAATTTATTACTCCACATATAGTCTTCAGATCATCAATGAGCTCTTGTGGAACACTCCTGTGGGAACCCTTCACCACAAACTCAGTGCTGCCTTTGCCACCAATGCCAACACCTCTGGACATAGAAGAAACAGAAATGACATCAACACAAGAATCAGCTAATAGATTCAGAAATGCCTCTCCCAACCCTTGCCCTGAAAGTTGTGTCTTGGCAGACCAAGAGCAGTGCAATAACTAAAAAACTATAATAAAGAAGAAATTTGCTGTAGCTCGATAATTCAGCTTTCAATGGAGACTTGCAAGCAACAATGCCTTCTTTGATACAAAGAAATGAATTATTAGGACCAGAAAAGAGAAAAATAAAATAAATAAATAAATAAATAAATAAAAAACCTTCAAATTTAAGAATCTTATTTAATGAATCATTTCAATCTAATTGGCATTCCAATGTTTTATTACTGTAGACTGTAGGAACATTTTTATGAGTAAGTGGGTAAATCTCTCATGTGGTTAATAGGCTTGGTGGTTAATTAGTTAATTGGTGATGTGGATTATGTCAAACTAACTAATTGGTAATAACCTCCAATATTAACCAACTTGTAACAAACTCTCTCTATCTATAATACAGAGGTATTTGAGAGATAGGAAAATAGGTAGATCATCTCAAGAAGAGAGAATGCTCTCTTGGTCAAGAGAAGATGGAAAGTTTAACCATCTTCTTGAATGGTAGTTAAGTCGTGGTTGCAAGATGATGGTTTATCATCTTGTGTAAAGGAGACATTAAGACAAATATCATGAACACAAGCACATTAGTGAAGTATGATTGTAAAGCGATCAACATACTCTACGACTTATTTTTATTTCGGAAGTTGTCTCATGTAAACCGGTCACTTTTATAAGAGTCGAAACTAAATTTTCAAAAAAGTGGTATCTCACCTAGAAGCCATATCCAGTTCCCTCTAACTTGTTTCTATACAATATGCAATTATTGATTAACATAGATGAGGTGGGTATAATAGGCGGTTATCAAATGGTTTGATTACTTATAAGAATGCATCACCCTGCAAATTGAGAAACAAATTGTAAGAGTTATGCTACAGATTCTGTAACACCCCAATAAAGCATGGATAAGAAGAATTGAAAGGGAAGTTTCCCACGATAGTGCATGAGTGAGAACAAAGCGCACCGGAAAGGCTTGTATTGTGTTCATCTATGAAGCCAATACTAAATCCAATAACAAGCAGTTAGTAGTAACATCTTGCAGCCCAGGAGGGGTCTGAGGTGTTGCACATTCCAAACCAAACTTACTTCATAACCATTTCTGTCAGCTTGAAACCAAACGGGCTATAAATGGAATCAAGAAATGTTGCATTATTAGTTGTCAGGAAGGGGGAAATAGTTTTTTCAATCCGTAACAAATACTAGTGATTATTCAAATTTGTTCTATCAAGCCAACCATTCTACAACAAAGAACTAAAATTTTATGAAAAGATGAGCCTTTCTTAATTCTTACCTAGCGTTAGGATCGAAAGCGTCAGAGAATGAAGAACTGGGTTGAATCTGCAGCAAAAGTGATGCCCCAGATAAAGGAAGCAAGAAAGCCGACCACCATTGAAATGGGTTTGTTCTCCCTTTGGGTTGAGGAGAGACAAGTTGAGAAACAAGTGGGTTTTGGGTGTTGTAATTCTGGAATTGGGATTGGGATTGGGATTGTCGAACTCGAACTCGAACTCGAAGATGGGCATAGATGGATTTAGAAGCAGAACGTAGACGAGAGAACCACCATGTGGAAGCCATTGTTTGATATTGAATTGAATGAGCAATGGATTGATGATTATGGATTGCTATTTGCTCTGTTCCATAGAATATTACTACATTTTGATTTTGCACGGTTGTTTAACAACACTTTAATCATAAATAAATAATTGTACTCATATAAATTCTCAAAATTATATGAATTAGTGTTAGAAAATAAAATAATTCACATTTTGGGTTGGTTTTAAAACTAATTTCCCAAATGGTGTCCACCGAGGATTTGGTACTAACAAACCTATTTCTTTTTCTTTTTTCCTAATGTATTTTTCATGACTTATCAGTCCAATTGTCATTTTGATATTTGTTATCTGTCACATTCTCTTGCGTGAATAAATATGTCACACATAGACGGCCAACAGCGTATGATGGATACGTGTTTAATTGATCACGACTCATTAGATCGACTATGTCTTCTCATCGATCACCTGTTGACATTCTCTCTCCTCTTTTCTAGAACTCCATGCGAGTTGTGACCTATTCACCGCATTGCAAACAACCATCTCGGATAACATATGACTCTCAAAAAAACTAGGAAAAAAAATAAAGAGAAAAATGAAAAAAAAAAAAAAACTAGGTTCATAGTGTCCAACCCTAAGTGGACACCACTTTGAGAATTAGTTTTATTTCCAACCCAAAATGTGAATTATTTTATTTTCCGACACTAGTTTAGGAAAAGATTCAAATTTTGATATTTTGAAAATATTTTTTAAGATAAATTCAAAATTTTATTTTTACATTGTAAATCATTACACTTTTTCACAAATTAACGGTCAAAGTTCGAAAATTTTAACTAATAAAGTCAAAGTGTAAAGATTTAAATGGAATGGATGGAGTAATATACAAAGTACTTGCTTCAACAGTGGAGAAAAGGGCAAACACTGAAGCAGTTGTTTTTGACCAAATGGTTTGATAGCCCATAGTATTACCATGGGAAGTGGCGCATCAACTTTCCAAAAGCAAGTAAAACGTTTTTGTTTTGGATTTTTTTTCTAACACTATCTTTTATATAGGCTATTTGGCAATTATATACCTTTTATAATTTTTTTTTTGTTGAGAATTACTAAGATTATTTTTTTTGCCGTAGGGATACCTTTGGCTGGATTCCGGTGGATTTTTATTTTTTATGACCGAAATGCCCTCAAATGATAGGCACGTGATAGGCCAGATTGCGGTAGGTTGTCCCGTGTCTTCTCTTTCTCTTATTGAAAATGAATGGAAATATTAATTTTACTCAAACTCTTAATGAAGGAAAGGATTTCGATCAAGAAAGAGCCTATTATGTGAGGGTATTTTGGTCATAAAAAATTAAAATTCATCGAAATCTGGCCAAATGTATCTCTACGGCAAAAAAAAGGTCAAAAAAAATTATAAAAGGTATCTAGTTGCCAAAGAGCTCATATAAAAGGTAGCGTTATAGCAAAAAATCCTTTTGTTTTCTTTCTCGGCTAGTTTGAATGGCTTGTGAGTTGTGAGTAATCTACTCATCTATTGATAGAGTAGTTACTAATCGATAGAAAATAGATTTATGGTGTGTATCTCAGTCTCCGACTTGCTTGGCAATTAGCTGGTGGTAGTGGGTGACTGGTAGTTTGATAATCGGTTCAATTAGCTGGTTGGACTAATCGGTAATATTGGCGAATTATATTTAGTAAAACTAGCTAGTTATAAAAGATATTTAGTAAAGTTAGTGATAAAGTGGATATTTAACGATTATTTGTGTTGAAATCATACCCCATTTTGCTTTGATTCGTCTTTTATACTCCTCCTTTCGCTTCCTTTTCCCTCCTTTGTTCCTCTTTACGCTTTTGGGGTATCTTGCTCTTATTTGTGCATTTTAGGTGCAATAATGATGTTAACGAGGGACTTGATCAAGGGTTGAGGACGTGGAGGGGTGAAGAATTGAAAGAACACGATGGATTTTGATGAATTGAAAGGTGGCAAGCTTCATGTACGATTTGGAAAAACGAGTTTGCTTCGCAATTTTTGCGGTTTTGACACCTGTTTGGTATTTCAGCCATAACTTCTTCGTTAGAGCTCCAAATTAGGCGTTTCAAAATGCTATAGAAAGATAAGAAGAGGGCTACAACTTTCATGTTTTACGTTTTTCCAAATTCCAAGCGTAAGATGGTGTAAATAGAGCCGGAAACAGACTGTCCCCTTCCTACACGGTCTTATACACGGACCGTGTATACCCACTGTGGACCGTGTATCACTCCATTCCAGCAGCGGATCACCGCGGTCAGGGGCGTTTTACACGGATGGATACCGGCCCTTGTACCACCTCATGGACCGTGTACCAAGCCCGGTTAGTGGTTATAAAAGCCAATTTTAGGGTTCTTTTTGGGGGAGGCTTTAGAGCCCCATCTTTTAGGTTTAGATCTCTTGTTCTTTCTAGAACACATTTAATACTTTGTTAGATTTAGGTTAATTGTAGTTGGTTTGGAGAAGATTATTGACAAATATTGGTTGTAAGCTTCTCTATTCTTTCTCTTAGCTTCAATTTGTTATTTCTCACATTTTCTAATGTTGAACTATTTGCCATTAATGCTAGTTGATGTTATTTTTATGTTGATTAGTGGCTAGTCTCTTTCATTAGAGTTACGATTAGCCCATTTATGATGTTTTGATGCTTAGATGATGTGATTTAGTTGTGATTAATTGAGCTTGTTGCATATTTGGCTTTGTGCACTCCATGTATTTGATGAAATGTCTAAGTGAGAACTTGGGTAATTTATTGTGCAATTAGCTTAAACCCCGAGAGGGGAGAGTTGATTGTTGGGGTTGCAAGGTCCAAACAAGGTGACTTAACCACGAAAGTAGGTTAAGCCTAATTGGGGATTTTATGCCAAATGATTCTTAATGGGTTTAATCGATTCTAACACCACGAAAGTAGGTTGTTAGGAGAGATTAGACACATGCTTGGTGACCTTGAGAGAGGCCCTTGGTTACTAGTTGATTTGGTGCCTCTTTGCATTAGCTGACTTAATTACATGCTTGTTTATCATCTATCGCATTGGAATATCGTAAGTGGGTGAAACCTAACTCTAATTCCCTCCGTCATTATCCAAATCGTGTTTGTTTGATTCCTAGTTGATTTCTCTTAGTTCTAGTTTTACTTTGTTAATCATTTTCGATCCCAATCAAATTGTTTCGGCTTAGCTTGTGTAAAATCTAGGCTAAATCGGTAGTTGAAGTTACTAATTCCCTGTGGAGACGATATTTTACTACGACGACGTAACCCGTGCACTTGCGGGCCCGTCAGTTAGCTCGTTATCACTATTAGTAGCAATTTGATGCAAAATGACCCATGAGAACATTATTATTATTATTATTATTATTATTATTATTATTATTATTATTATTATTATTATTATTATTATTATTATTATTATTATTTACCCAATTATGAGATATACTTACTTTAATGTAAAAAGGAAAAATTTCAGTACAGTGACCTGGGGTATAGCGATATTTCACTTAGGTGACTCGAGGTTTACATAATATCTATGAGTTGACCTCCTTTTCAAAGTTTGGTGCAAATCATTTTTCCGATTGTCGGAGCTGTTAAAAGTCTATTTTACCCCTATTTATTTTTTGTGATTGGCTGGATTTAAGCACTACAAACCTAAAAAAAAAGGAAAAATAAATTAAAAATTCAAAAGGAGCTAAAAAAAGGGGCTAAAAAATAAGTGATATTTTTAGCTCCAAAAAATAGGAGGGTATATTAAATTTGTCATTTTTTTCCTTTTTAAATCCTTTGATGATAAATGTAAATAAAGTTGAAAGGGTAAAATGGTCATAAAAATTAAAGTTTTACTTATTATATATGAAATGGATTGTCCATGTCAGCTTTCGACAACGACAGTTTCACCGCAAGTCACCTAAGTGATAATAGTTTGAAAAGTAGGTCACCTCATAGATATTAGGTAAACCTCGAGTCATCTAAGTGAAATATCGCTATACCCCAGGTCACCAGACTGAAATTATCCCATAAAAAAATAATATTATACGAAACAATAACTCATAACAGTATGAGAATTTGACCACTTATAGTATAAAATTAATTATTCCAAACACCCCATCTCTTCCTCTCTTTTACTGTTTTTCGTATGAAAATTTCTTAAGTAGCCTATACTAATTTTAGGGATGGGTTGGTGCAATAAAGAGCAACATTAGGATAACATGGTCATATTGTAAGTGGGCACTCAACAAGCATAGCCACAATGCTATCCCTCCTAATTTTTTCAAATTGGAATGTGGGGTCCTTAAAACATTAAATTAACTAGTAACAAAACAAGTATGTTTGAGTCAGAAATTGTCAAATGATTAAACAATCCGAAAATGCAACAAGCTCGCCTAACAAATTAACCTCCAACACGAAGGCCTAAAAGATTTCAATGGTTTATGACTTAGAATTCACTTATTGCGATGTTAATATGCATTTTTTAGCTAGTTGAGTAAGAAACTTGGAGATTACTGTTGTTCCTTTTCCATTATTCTAAGTTTGTATTCTTGTTTGTTTGATTGTCTGTGTCTATTTTTTTTTTTTTTTTTATATCCAATTAAACCCTATCTACCAAACACACTATTGATGTCTTAAAACATCTTGTTGGTGGGTAAGTAGTTATGGCACTCCCCTCCGGAGTCTGATTCACTATGGCATCGAGTCATCAAAAGCAAGTACGATCTTCAGCAGAATGGATAGGACGCCTAGGCTAGCCCTTCGGCCTCTCATGCTTGCCCTTGGAATTCATTTCTCAGGTATCGACTCTCTTCTTTCCTCTGGTCAGGTAACAAGGTTAGGTTTTGGGACTCCTCGTTCTCCTCCAGGTTTCTTCAGGACTTTCTTATTTCTACTGTTCATGATGCTCCGATTGCTGCTTTCCAATTTAGCAGCTCTGATGCTTGGGACCTTCACCTTCGGAGAGCCCCTTTTGATTGGGAGATGAGGTGCTTATCTCTTTGCTCTCTGTTGCCTAGACCACTAAACTTGCTGACATTGCTAACTCTAGGGTTTGGTTGGGAGATCCCTCGAGGGTTTTCTCATGCAAATCCTTCCTTTCTCATCTCAACCTTCATTCTTATCATCATTCCTTCCCTCTTGCTAACTTCATTTGTAAGTCGAAGGTTCCCTTTAAGGTGTGCACGTTCGTCTGGACCCCGGTACTGGGTAAGGTAAACACTCATGATGTGCTACAGCGTAGGAGGTGTGGGTGGACCCTACTCCCGGATATTTGTGGCCCTTTGCCATTGTGCTTGGGAGACGAGTTTTCATCTGTTTTTGCAGTGTGAGTTTGCACGTTCTTTATGAACAAGGCTTTTTGGCATGTCCTCTCTTACTCATCACTTCATGGCCCGGTATGTTGGTTTTGGAGGGGTAAGGACAACAAGTTGTTATGGCATTGTGCTTTCTTCGCCATTATTTGATGCTTTTTTTGTTGGAACGAAACTCTCGCATTCTCTCTAGGATAGCTAGGCCTTTTGCTTTTGTGATTAGAGTTTCTTGGTACCTAGATCTCTTGAGGACTACTTGTCCTCTTAGCTTGTAATTATCATCATTTTGGTTTAATACGAATTTTTATTATCAAAAAAAAAAAAAAAAAAAAGCAAGAACATGACATTTCAAAGTTCACTATATGGGAGGTGAAAGCAGCACTAGCAACATTGCCTATATCTTTATTCTGATTCCTCACCGGTAATAAATCTAATATATATATAAAAGCAGCACTTTTCGGGAGCAATGAGGCGTGCCACGTAAGCGAACATAAAAAAAATTCACTTGATCCTAAATTATTTTTTATATAAGACAAATGGCAATAGAGTTAGAGTTATAATCAAGATATAACTTATCAAAAGATAAATAAGATAGAGTTATAATAACAATAGAATGCTACCTTAACCCTCTCCCTTCCCCTTTATATATTAACTAGTATTGTGCCCCGTGCGATGCATGGGCTTTGAGTGTAACACCCCGGTTTTATAAAAATAAAATACATAAAAATCGAGCCGAAAATCCG
>BSSO01000197.1:0-41557 GCA_030267885.1 Mesembryanthemum crystallinum
GAAGAAGAAGAAGAAGAAGAAGAAGAAGAAGAAGAAGAAGAAGAAATTGGTTCTAACCACCTTTAATAATAGGTTATTTAAAAAGAACCACATTTGTTATAACTTTTTTAAAATAACCACCTTAAATGTTACACTTCATTGATTATAGCCACCTTTTGCCGGAATCCGTGACAAAAAGTATTTTTTCTTCCCATTTTGCCCTTACCTAATTATTTTACAATTTGATTTAAAAATAATAAAAATCAAAACACGTTTTCATTTTCCCCCTTCCCATCATTGGCCTAAACCTATTAGGTTGAAAGAGTGTTTGATTTTTTTATTTTTTATTTTTTATTTAAATCAAATGAGAAACAAATTAGGTAAGAGAAAAATGGGAAGAAAAACTATATAGGTGGCTATATTTTATGAAGTGTAACATTTAAGGTGGTTATTTTTAAAAACTTATAACAAAGGTGGATCTTTTAAAACACCCTATTATTTAAGGTGGTTAAACCCAATTTTTTCTAATAATAATAATAATAATAATAATAATAATAATAATAATAATAATAATAATAATAATAATAATAATAATAATAATAATAATAATTCAGTTCAATTGCAATCAGTTCAGTTCAGTTCAATACAGTTATGATCCGTTCAGTTCAGTTCAGTTTTTTCATGTGACGAGAACATAGCCTTAGTCTTAGTAATTATGAGCACCCAAGAACGACACTCAACCACTCTAAACTTTAGAGAATTTATGATGAGAATTCTTTTCTAAAACTGTGAATTAACTTATGCTAATGATGTAAATATATAGGCAACTTACTTAACCTAAACTAACTAGGTTTAGGAACTTCTTGGCCTCCAAGGAATTACATTGGGTTTAGGAAACTTTCCCAAAACCGAATATAGCAAAAACCTGCGAAGAAAACTTGCGGAACAAGTTGCGTGCCCCCCACCTGGGCGGGCGGCCCCTGCACCATTCCAGTCCTCTTCTCGACAATTCTGCCCGGACGGGTGGAAATCTCACTCGTCCGAGCGGCCCTGTACGTGTACCTGGCACCCTTTTTTTCGCCCTTATTTGCTTCACCTATGACCACACCTCTTGCAACATCACTTAGCTCTTAACTACCTTTGAGATCAATTTCCCGAAACCCGAGTCGAGACATATCCTAACACCTTTTCTTTAAGGAGAAATTTCATTTTGGGTGCCCGACGTTAGGCCTAATTACATTTTGGGTACATGTCTTTTCAATATTCTCATTTTTGGGTACCTGAAATTTAAAAAATGGTCTTATTTTGGGTTATTTCACTAACGCCATCAAAAATTCCGTTAAAATGCTGATGTGTCATTAAGAAAAATATTCTTAAAAAAAAATGTCTAAAAAAATCAAAAATATTTCAAAAGTTATGAAATATTTATTTTTAGTTATTTAGAGTTTTCTACAACATTTTGGGAATTTTTAGAATATTTTTTGATTGATGACATGTCAGCATGTTAATGGAGTTTTTACCGCCGTTAGTGAAATGACCCAAATTGATACTGTTTTTAAAATTTCAGGTACCCATAATGAGAATATTGAAAAGTCAGGTACCCAAATTGTAATTAGGCCTAACGTCAGGTACCCAAAATGAAAATTTTCCTTTCTTTTATGTATATTTTAGTTTGAACATCATTTTCAATTAAAGTGTTCAAGGAGTAAAATTCTCCTAATAAACTCTGTCATTTTACAAGAATTGAACCATCAATGTTGATAGTAGAATGAAAGTGTGAAACCATTTGCACCATTTTCAGCTATTCATGAATCTTTAAAGAATGACTACAAATTATTGGTCTTCATTTACTACTTACATGACTAATTATCAATCAAACAACCTATAAGATAGAAATTCTCAAGATCTACCCCATGTTATGTAGCTGGCTAGATTCACACCTAGCTTCTTGTGCATTTACTTTACTCATGTGTTCTCCCAATTCTTGTACCATATAAATTAGTTACTATTGAAAACCTTCAATCATATGGACATGATATGAACCCACCAATAGCCTCAAACAAACAAAATCTCCATAGGACAAAACTTAACAAGATAAAAGAATCGAAAAAGAAAAAGTAGTGTTTCTAAAAAAAACCATGCCAACACCATAAACAAGAATAAAACCATCAACATTACTTAAAAAATGAGAGTGTAAAACTATCCACACAAATTACCGGGTGATTTTCATTTACTATTATCACATTAAACAACCTACAAGATGGTAATAATCAAGATCTACCCATGCTATGTAGCTAGTTTGAATCCTAGCTTGTTGTCATTGGTCATGTGTTGTCCTTTTAAATGTTTGCACCATACAAATCATTGAAAAACTTCAAACACATGACATGAGCCTACCAAGAGCCTCAAACAGTAAACAAACAAAACTTAGCAACCAAGATGAAAAAAACCAAAAAGAAAAAGTCCCATTTTCACACTTTATTGAATCCCACACTCCCCACCCCTCTTTTTACTCTTTTGACTTCAACTCACTCATTTCATTTCCCCCCTCCCTTTAATTCCCACTCAACCAAACACACCCTTCTTTCTCTCTCCTCCAATACCTCCAAATTCCAATTCAAACCGCCATGGCCAAACCTCAAAGTCACCCTCACCCTCACCCTCACCCTCACCCTCGCCCACCTCCTCAATACTATCCTCCACCACCGTCTCACATACGACCCCAAAAACCACGCCGCACAACCCTATCCTCCTGCATTGTCGCCACAATCTTCCTCATCTTCCTCCTCATCATCCTCTTCATCATCTACTTCTCTCTCTTCAAACCCCAAAACCCTAAAATCACCGTCACCTCAATCCAACTCCCAACCTTTTCTCTCTCCTCCAACTCCACCCTCGTCAGCTTCACCTTCTCCCACTACGCCGCCGTCAGAAACCCTAACCGCGCCACTTTCTCCCACTTCGACAGCTCGCTTCAGATCATCTATGGCGGCAATCAGGTCGGGTTCATGTTCATCCCGGCTGGAATCATCAGCGCCGGTCGTACGGAGCTTATGGATGCGACGTTCTCTGTTCAGGCTTTTCCGGTGTCGAGTTCGCCGGCGATGGGGGATTTTCCGGCGATGGTTGGACCGCCGGTGAGTGATGGGGTGGAGAGAGTGAGGCCGACGATGGAGATCGAGTCGAGGTTGGAGATGGTGGGGAGAGTTAGGGTTTTGTGGGTGTTTTCGCATCATGTTGGGGCGGTTGCCAAGTGTAGAGTTTCTGTCGCCATTAGTGATGGCTCTGTTCTTGGCTTCCATTGCTAGCATTTTAGTCATTAGCATTAGCATGGCAGAAAAATTAAAGAAAAAGAAAAAAAAAAAAAATCCTTTTGCTTTTTTCTTTCTTTGGATTTGTATTTTAGGACAAAATTTTGATGGGGTAATTAGTTTGTTAGTTGGGTAAGGGTTTGAAGTGTAAAAAGTTTTGTAATTGAAGAAATTTTAAGACAGTTTGTATTTTCCTCTCTTGTAGTCTTGTCTACTACTCCACTATGGGAAGTGTAAAAATGTAAATTATGGAGTACTATGTTTTTACTTCACTTGAACTTTGCATATGTCAATTCATCAAAATGTTCTCAGAGTAAAGTCTTTGTGAGGCTATTTTGCAATTTCTTTTTGTTTGAGTTGTTTAACTTATCTCTTTAATTGCATTCCATTGATTCAAACCAACAATTAGTTTATGTGAATAATTGGACATTCTTATCTCTTTGACTTTTATTAAGCAACATTAAATTAAAAGGTTCATGTTGAACTTGTGTTTAACAGGATTATTAGAGTTATTAGTACTATGAATATGAGCCAGTATTAATTTATTAAGGGAAATAATTTACAGTATTAAGCAACATTAAATTAAAAGGTTCATGTTATTAGTACTATTAAGGAGTTTTAATTAATTAAGTAATAATTGAGTTACAAACTTTATCAAGAATATCCTTCAAACAACCATCTATCTAAACTCTAAATGACAATCAACTTGGATTTAAGTGTGCCATAGCATAACCATATAGATATAGGGGCCTTATTCTTTTCTTTTTTTGAGCAAATATAGGGGCCTTATTCTGTTCTTGTCTAACAAAACTCAATGACACTTTACCATGAATAAGAGTTTGATCAACTGTATATCATGGAGTACTCCAAGACACTTTATGGTGGATCCTTATACTTTTAAGGTGGATTCCACAAAATCCAAAATAGGCATACAAAAGCTCAAAATTCAAATGTACTATATAAATTTGTTGATGCTTATATCTAGAATTTCATGAATCCTATATATACCTCCTATTGTTTTCGACTTAGTTTCTATTGTGTTATTATCAAAAATCTGTACGTTAAAATTTGTAAAATAGTCATATTATATCTTAAGTAAACCCAAAACTATGTGGAGTACTACCCAAAAAAAGAGGTCAATTAAGAAGCTTATTGTGGTTTTAACAAAGTCACAAACTAATAATTTTCTCATTTTTTATTTTATTTTGGGGGTGGGGTGGGGGATACTAGTTAGGCTTCAATTTATTTTAATTGAATCACACTGAATTAACTAAATTGATAATAAGATTAATATGTACGGGAAAAAAAAATTACATAACAAATTGACCTAAAAAAACTAGCATAGAGTATGCAAACGATAAAATGAATAAAGTGAGTAGTGTGTTTTTTTCACCTTATTCAATCCTATTTCAATTCAGTTCAGTTCAAGTCTGCGTTCTCTTTACCTGAAAAAAAATTAAACTGAACTAAATTGATCTAAACTGAATTGAACTTATTATTTGAGCTGAAATGAACTTATTTGCTTTTTACAATCTGACTGTTAGTCCTTTATAACTCACTAAAACATATTCAATATTGGATTCGTTTGAAAGTATTCATCGAAACATTTCCAATGACACATGAATCAATATTAAATTATATTTAAATAAAAAGCTGTTTTAATGATATGTTCCTACATGAACTAAAGTGAACTAAAATGGACTGAATTACACTGAACAGAACTGAACTTCTACTGAATTGAACTGAATTTAAGGAAAAAAAATTAGGTGAAGAGAACATCGACTACTTTTTCTCTCACATATTACCATTCGTTCAGTGTACATTTAATTCAGTTAAGGACAATTTAGTTCAATTAAAGACAATTCAATTCAATTCAGTTTAACTACTTTCGAGCTAACTGAACACACCCTAAGCGAAAATGACAAGAGTACTATACAGTATACAACATGACATCACCTGAGAAGGAGAAGGTCCCCCACATATCCAAAACAAAGAGAGGGACAGTCTTCGCATTTGCTGTAGCATTGAAGGAAAAGCAGTGCAGCACAAAATGCGGGCAATTCTTTTGGATTTAAACAAACAAACCGTTTTCCTTTGAATTACTTTCAAGTTTCCACTCACCATTCAAATATTCATCCACTTTCTCTTCTTTTCTTGTTTGCTTTTTTTTTCTCCTTTTCCTTTTTTTTTTTTTTTTTCCTTCTTTATTTTTCTTGATCAGTAAATTTGGGTAGGCTTTTTCTTGGGCCACCAGCCAACCATGTAGCAGTCATGTGGAGCCTTGGAGGGTTCAATGTACAGGTTGTTTGAATTGAGCTTAGGTTTCGTGGGTCAGGTTCAAACTAGCCCTTTGGGCCCATTTTGAGAAGCCCAGATTTTTTTTACATTGGACCAACTGGTCCGAGTCAGATTACTAGCCTTTTTTTGGATCATTTTAATTCATTAAATAATACTTCCTCCGTTCTCTATTAAAGTTTACGTTTACTAATCTGTGAGTTGCGGATTACAAAGATCAAATTTCAATTGAGAACGGAGGGAGTAATTATACTTTGCTCCATCTGAAAATTTATAGTTATTGATATTAATTTTTCAAATATCTAGAAAAAAAGTCTTTAACCTCATTAACACTTGATTAACTATTAGTATATGTTTAGTATAATGTTCACTTACTTTACACAAAGTAACGAGTAAGAAAAACATTATTATTTATCAAGGGTATTGCAGTCACAGTATGTCTATATGTGACAACTAATTCCTAACATAATAAAAAAGCTAATAAGAGTATACCCGAAAGGATGTCATCTCTTAAGCGTGAATGAAAGATTGTCATATGCTCATTCGCGACAAAGCTAATAAACCAACACTCCCCCGATCCCCTCCCAAAATTATTTGGTGCAGAAGGAAGAATCATGATTTCTAATAGGCTTCTATTACATTTCCTCTGTCTCATGAAAACATTACCAAAATTTATTTTGAGTTATATCATGTAAATGTTAACATTGATCAAAATAGGAAAAAAAAAAAAAATTGCAATTACTTATTTACCCCCACTATAGTACCCTCTTAAAAACTAAAAACACCTCACCCTAGAGTAGGGGTGAAATTAGAGCTGGTAAAAGCTGACCTGACACGATAACACAACAAGAATCGAACACGAAATAAACGGGTTAGGGTTGAGATTTTCGATACGTTTAATTAAACGAGTCCACATGACTTTACCCGTAATGAGTTAGGTTAGGGTTGAGATTTTCAACACAAAACCGACACGCTCTTACCCGTTTATTCAAATATGTCAAGAATAAACTCTTTTGCACACTATTCTGATCAAAAATTGAAGTGTGAATATGCAATTTCCCTATTCAATGTAATTAATGTATAAGTGGAAACACTAATTGATAAGTTTCAAATATTTTTAGTGTTATTTTACTGATTTCATATATGTATTTTTTAATTTTACAACTAAAAACTTTTGATAAATTGGCAAAACGTGTTAAGCGGGTCGACACAAGTTTGACACGATTATTAAATGGTCGGACTAGTGCGGAGCATTTTTGGCATGATTAATAAACAGATCGTGTTAGTGTTGGAGGTTATTGACCCGTTTAATGTTCGACAAGAACACGAGCACGAGCACGACACGACACGACTTATTTGCCAGCTATAGGTGAAATGGATTATAAGACTCCTTTTCCAACTCTCTTTGGTCTTTGTGCAAATTGATTTTGTTAACGTTTTCATGAGACAGAGGGAGTACTCAATGTAAAGAGCAATACTCTAGTCATTAGAAGTATTGTCCCCAACCTTAAGATTGAAGGACCAATTTTTATCAATTTTCGAACCTCCTTTGCAGCAAAAGAAACTAAGGGGCTTACTTCATTGGTAACAGTGGTACAAGTGAATGAACATAGGAGACATGAAGACTCCCTAGAAGTCAGGGTGACTGACATTTTAGCAAATAGGATTACTGACGTGTGGTCTGAATTCTGAACCCAGATCTAGAATCGGATTTTCCTTAAGCAATCTCAAAAGATTGGCTTACAAGTTTTACAAACCACAAACTTATACATCACAAACATTTGATTATCATCTTTTATACAGTATAAAATTGGAACCAACTGCTCTTACTCCCATGGTTACATAAAACACAACCACTTCACTTAAACCACCACAACTTCGACGATAAAGACAAGGATATATATTAGAATTAGCAACAACAATCGACAAACAGTCATTCCCCACAAATCAGCATCAATGAATGCAGTTCTCACACATCTAATTCCATAAAAATTTCACAAAGAATAGCTCCAACCCCATTCAATAAAATGGTACTGCTGGAGGTAGATTAAAATACCTGAATACTAACTGTACATATAGGCCCGTGTCTTGAAATGCAACTCACACTCAGGCAGCCACCATTGTCGCAGCGCATGAGCTCGCTTTAGATCCGGGGCATGGGCCAAATTGACTGTTAAACGGGCTGAAGGAAGGAGGTGGACTGGCTCTGCTTCCTTCCCACACGCATTCAATACTAAACTTCCAAGTGAATGCTGAGTAGCCAACTTCTCGATGCCTCCTACACCAAGCTGCTCCATCTTTTCTCGGTGCTGAAAATACCCGATATACTCCGAACATATATGATCACCCGGATGAACATATAAGTTCGGTACCCATTTTGATAAAGCAGAGAAGGTCTCGACAGATCGGCTCCTCTGCTGAGGCTGCTTCACGCTCATGGCGAATGCAAGCCCAGCCGTTATCACGCTCCCAGCGAATCGGATCCCGTGCCTCAATCTCTCGTCCTTGATACTCTCTATTGGGGCGGAAAAGAAAGGCGGGTTGAAGAGATAAGATTCTAGGAAGGTTCCCGTTGTGGCTATCTCCTTTCCTGCAAGGATTGCCATGGCTGCTCCCAGAGAATGGCCAGCTAACCAGAGGTTCCTGTGTTGAGAGGCAGCAACCATGTCCCTTACTGCTTGCAAAGCGATTCGGAAACGGGTTGTGTTGTGGAGCCCGTGACGAACAAAATGGAGATCCAGCTGAATGTCCCGCGTGACACTGTGTAGCTTGGTTAAGGTGCCTCTGATGGCGATCACGTATCGCGGAACATTCTGTGAATGATCAGGTTGGGATGATTTCAGATCGTATTCAAAGATTGCACCGAAGATGGATTGATCTGCATCATCGACAAGTTGTCTAATGAGGCGAAAATGGAAAAATTCCCACCAGAGGGGAGCAAGAGCATGAGTGGCATCACGTTCTTCCTGGCGGTCTCGCTCAAGGACGTAGACCCCTGCAACGAGGGAAGCAGCAACTGATCTCCTGTGATGTTCATTTTCCCTGAAAGTAAGAATGATATTTTAGCTTCACATTCATCAAAAGTACTAAAAAGAATCATAATGGCAAAAGATTGAATCATAAATAAAACCTGAAAAAACTCACAATGGAGTATATTGCTGTACCACTTGGCAAACTAAGGAAATCAAAAGTGGCACAGATGAGATCAAAATAAACACGAAACTGTTGGATACAAATTTACAAATATTTATGGAACTTTCATAATCAAAACATGATTCAGCTATGAAATCTCCAGTGTGTTTACATGGCTCTGCCGATCACATTATTTCTCTATTGAAGGGAATACATAATATATTCCATCAACTAATAGGTTTCCCTCCTAATCATGCCATGAAGGAAATTTAATGTACTGTGTTATAATTGTGGTCTGATATAAATCAATGAATGGAAATGAATCCTTATTTTCACTTTTGTTACAGTAATCAACCATAGGGAACAATAGGCCACATAATAACCACAGCATACACCAAAAACAGGGACCTAGAGAAGGGAAGGAATCAAGATGTCAGCGAAAGGGAAATGAATCCAGAAAGTGCAACAAGATAATACAAGCAAATATAAGGAAAACATGCACTTCTAAATTAAATGCAATGTTTTTACCATCGACAGAAAAGAAATATCATAAATTTATTCACCAATCTCTTAAACATAAGAGGAACATTCCTGTGGTAAAGATCCTAGTGAGTTCTCGTGAGAATGCAGGCCTTACCAATCAACAACTGTAAGGTGCAAAGGTCCTGCGGAGGTGAAATCTTCTCGGTCAAATGCAGCATCTGAGAGTTGCAATGGTCCCGAAGAGTTGGAATCTTCCTTGTCACTTGTACCAGCCATTAACCTGCTTTTTTCCCTTAACTTCAACCTGAGGAATGAAACACTGAGTACAAGACCAGACCAGGAGTTAGATGCAGCCTCAATCCTGTCCAATTCCAGTCATGAAGGAACTCCAAACAAACAAAAATTGAGCTAAATGCAGGAAATGTTATGTTGTAGGCATAATGGACTCAAAATATTGAGACAATGACCCCAGGATTTCTTTTCTTTGTGATGATGGTGATTACTTATTCGTATTAATGATATGCTTATGCACATTAGCAGACCTTACTGAGCTGGAGCCCTACAGATGGATGCTCAGAGGTTCATGGAACCAAGATAGATAATCATATCAAATTAAGGATATAACCTCTCAGATTAAATGCCCGTTTGGACAAAACTCAACCAACTTTCTACTTCTTTCTCACATTCGTATTAATGATATGCTTATGCACATTAGCAGACCTTACTGAGCTGGAGCCCTAC
Organism: Mesembryanthemum crystallinum; assembly: GCA_030267885.1. NCBI lineage: Eukaryota > Viridiplantae > Streptophyta > Magnoliopsida > Caryophyllales > Aizoaceae > Mesembryanthemum > Mesembryanthemum crystallinum. Next base: position 9,942 of record BSSO01000197.1, read on the forward strand.
AGATGGATGCTCAAAGAGGTTCATGGAACCAAGATAGATAATCATATCAAATTAAGGATATAACCTCTTAGATTAAATGCCCGTTTGGACAAAACTCAACCAACTTTCTACTTCTTTCTCACATTCCTCTTCCATCACCTCCTCTTTCTTTCTTTCTGTCTTTTTTTTTTTTTTTTTTTTTTTTGGTGCAATCCTCCACCTCCTCTTTTTAACTTTAATAAAGTTGAAAATGGGCTAAAAGTAGGAGCTACAATTTGGAGCTTCTACTTCTAGCCAAATTTCAACTTCTTAAAAGTCAACAGTGGAGGAAGAGAGACGGTGGAAGAGATATGTGAGGAAAGAAGTTGAAGTTAGTAGAAGCGAGCACTAAGGACTAATATTCCTTTTATTTATTTTTCCAAGATACCCCCACTAGGTATTCCATTAAACATTGTTCCAAAGCAGCCTTCACACATCTAATTGAAACAATTGGTTGTTTAACAACAGAGGATCACTACATATGGTGAACTTAGCAACTTAAACTGACCCAACACCTCCACATTCTGCATACTTGAACCATAAAATACCATACCATTTCCCAAGTGCCCCTCACCAGGCTCTCGCCTAGGGAAGGATTTGGGGGGAGGTCAAATCAACGTAGCATTACCCCTGCAATTACAAAGTGGTTCCCACTGGACCCTTGACCATTAGTACTTTGAGTATTAGCTACTTCACTACAAATAAAAACACAAGTACTTTAATGAGCCATTTTGATATAGCTGACTATAATCCAAACGCTGAAGAACTGCCAATAAAAACTCTTCTGTTCCAATTGTAAATGGATAGGACATTCCACACACTCACGGTGACAAACAATCAATTATTTCCCTTTATGATTAGTTCCACACTTGAAAGAAGCTTTCATTTAAATGGTGGAAAGTTAGACTGACAATGTCAAAATTAAACAATAGAAAAACGTAAAATGTGAATCCCACCTTTTTTTTTTTTGTTTTTTTTTTTTTTTTTTGTAATTAAGAGGACTGGAAGCCTAGGGGGAATCCCAGATAGATTTCGCCCTCTATTATCTTGACAGATCAAGAAGCAAATTCAACTGAAATAGGTTCTAAGTCCAAATACATAAAAAAAGGACATGTGACATACAGTGACCAATAATCTGTGATTGAGTTAGCTTCTCTTTAACAATGTAAAACCTAGAGGTGGTAGCTTAGTTGGTAGCACCACCTCTCAAACTCGAGGGATACCTAGGTTCGAGACCTCAAGCCCTAACTTTGGGGATGGTTTAATGATTTATTTCCCCTTCCCCACCCATGAACTCTTAGGCTTACTGATGTGTAAAGACCCACTTGGGCAATCATTGCTAGTTTTAAAAAAATAAATACATAACAATGCAAAACCTAGACCGTTGCAAATGATGCAAATCACCTATGTCCAAAATAATATTTCCGATTTCCCAAGCATCTTGCCTGACACACTCCTTTTCTAAGACTTGTGCTTCAATTAAGGTTGTAAACGAGTCGAGCTGAGTACTGTTGTGCTCATACTCGGCTTGTTTATCAAATGAGTATCATATTGGTGATCATGCTCGACTTATTTATTATTGAGTGAGCTTTGACTAAGTATGTTCACAAGTCTTACGAGTGTACCGGCTTGTTTACAAGTTACAACCTAGCTTCAATCAACAAAATCCGAACTTTTGTGCTACTTAGGTAGTACCTTGATTTGATTTGACTATATTTATTCTACTTACCCTTCCCCCCACCCCAACCACCACGTAATTTCAGTTCAGCAAAGTAATCTAAAACAAGGATGCTAAAAGAAAAGAAGAAGATTCTACCTATGTGAAGAAAGAAAGAAAGAAAGAAAGAGACATATATTCCGTTGTTTTAAAAAACAACCCCTTTTGCATGCTCACAGTTCAGAATATTCCTCGAACAGTCTGCCAAAGCGCCTACAAGGTTCTAAACAAATACTACATCGCCAAAAAAAACCCTAATGAACAAGCCTCACCCCCAATCTTTCATCTGAAAAATGCAACTTTTTCCAGGAAAAAACAAGGCAAAAAAAAAAGCATATGAGAAGACGAAACATTTCTTCCATGTTGATACTCTTCATTGCTTACTAAAAAACAACACCACAAACTCACAGTTGAACTTCAACGTTGTAGAATGCGATTCAACCAAAGCGAAAACTGAAAAAGCTCAACCTAACCTAACCAAAACATAATCAGAGAATATCCCTTCTATGAGAGCTTCTTCCGTGATTACCCAACTATAAACCCTACATTTTCCACAAATTTGTCAAAATGTGATTCAACACGCATCCAAAAACAAACACAATCAATAATCCTATTTAAGAAAATACTACCAAAAAGAAGCGATAATAAGATGATGAGAGAGAAATGTACCTTGAATGAGAAATTAACACCGACAATAGCAATTAGCAGCAACAATAACAGATCTAGGAAGGAATGATCAAGCAAGCTCCCCCTCCCCCTCCCCCTTTCTCTCTCTCTATCTTTCTCTCTCCTCCGTGATGTGAAAGGGGGGTTAATGGTGGTTGTCGTGAAGACGAGTTTGAAGGTTTTGGCTCAAATTTTAGAGAGAGAAGATACTGGGAATAAAATTGGAGGTCCGACAGCGATTTTAAATCGTAAAATGTAATTGGATTTTGGATTTTGGATTTTGCATGCCGTACACTAAAACTGCGTCGTATTAGATTTAGAGTCAATTTTGCGGAATGACGATGATTCTTGTGTCTATTACCTTTTGCCACGTTGGAATATCTGGAACAACAAAAAGAGAAAAGAGGGAAGTTGGTTGGCTTGGCTTGTTGGGAATGATTTAGTTAAGTTTTTATTAATCACTCTTAAAGATGTAGGCCATCCTCGTTATTTATGAACAAAAAGATCACACTATGCTTTTGGTTAGGTGGAGTATAAGATTTTCTGAATCACGATTCTCTACCGTTAATTTTTCTTTTTAATATTATAAAATATTTCGTAAATCGAGAATCATACCGCATCTATAATGGATATCAAATTATCATGTGGATTGCTATAAAAAATAAGTTGTCTATAATTGAACATATGCAATCTTTGTCTTACGACCCTCGAAGGTAGAGACCAAAATTTTCAAATTTCCAATTTCTAGATATATTTGGCATGCTATAGTTCCTAGGATGCAGAAATAGAGAGCTCCCAAAGGCTTTAAGCAGGAATTGTGAATGATTTCATTGCTATAACATGGGCAAGCACCCTTGTAAAATACTAAGAAGAGCTTGTCTAAGAGCAGCGATTTATAAGATTTGAATAGATAGAATATCTAGATTTTTTTGTGATAACAGTAGACAAAAGTCCATACGAGAAACCATCAATTATCAAATCCATGCCAAATAACTCTAGTTAAATGGCGATCTCGAACTCTCACAATGAATGAGACTAAAATATCCAACAAATGAGACAAAGACTCCCTAAAGGGGAAGGGACAACCACCTATAGTTGATCGAGTTGGGCATTACCATAATAGTATGTCCCGATATGGAATGTCCAATTTGAGTCACAACTATAGAGAAAATGTGTTACAAAAACACAAATCAGTGCTAGTGAGTTAAAGAGTGTTGAATGAATTAAGTTTCTAATAATCTCACCATGGAGGTAAATAAGATACAATGCAAAATGCAATTTTTTTTTTTGTTGGGATTATTCAATGAACCACAACATGACGTTACGGTTGGAGTTACTAGCTAACATAATTAGAAAACTTTTTAAATATTCCCCGTCCTACTTTTCGTGAGTGGAATTGTGGATTCCATGATCTCTGTTTTACTTTTGATCTCTTTTTGCTTTCTTCAAGCAAATCTACAAATTCCATTGTTTCATATTTAGAACAAATCCGTAATTGCATCGATGCGATAGTCCCCTCATTTTCCTGTTTTTTGATGTTTTTTTTCTTTGAAGTAAGAATGAATTAATTGATGGAAAGCCATATGGATATGAAATCTTTAAAATAATATCATTCAAACAAATATAATATCAAATAAATCTCTATTATAAAAAAAAACTAAAATCTATCAATAATATTGCACGTCCTCTATCAACTCGGTGTCTCATAGTGTAACCTTTCACGAGAGGGTCCTTTGATCCGACATAGTTTGCAAAGTAATGAGATTCTCCTGATTCCCATAGACGAAGATCCGATAACGAAGATCCGACAGATCCCTTGCAAGGTACATTATTATTAACGCTATCAACAAACTAGCTACAACAAAAACCCTAAGAAGTTAGGGATTTTAATGCTTTCACAAAGAAAGACAAAAATACCCAATAAATTATACAAAAGACTCTCAAAGTTAGAGACGAGAATTATTGAATATTTGAATGAAACTAACGAAAACAACGGCGAGAAACTAATAAAAATTAGGGCTTACTGCCGGCAAAAAGGCCGGTGGCAATCCTGAAAAAGAACGACGATGGAGGTTGAGGTTTAATATGAGGAAGAGCGAGAAGAGAGAGAGAGAGGAAAAAAAAAAAAAAAGGCGGCTCTCTATTTGTTGATTAATTGAAGGTTTTTTTTTTTTTGATAATTATTCAACTAATAGTTTCATTTTATTTTATTCTCTTGTTTTGATTCAGTTTGTTATTCTTTATTGTTTTTATTTATATATAGATTGATAGATTCAGATATATAAATTAATGGTGCCGAAAAAAAAAGGGAGTATATGCAAAGCACATGATATCAACTATAAAGAGTATATTAGACACGTATCAACATCCAACATAGATTCAACATATTGGCAGAATTATAGTTGCTTTTAGGTCTCTTATCTGCTTTCTCCATTGCACAATGTTGAACCACGTCTTGTAAACTCATAGATTCATAATATGATGAGATGGATTGCATTACCACGAGATGATGAAGAAGTGAATCACTTTCCATACTTTGAAGAACATTAGCAATTAAGTATTCAACCAAAATTATATTTCAAGAGTTTTTACCATACTAAATACTCATCAATTTTAAGAGGTAAGAAGAGGGATAGTTCGAAGGGTTATTCTTAAGTTCCGCCACAAGTGGTCTTTAGGCTATGTTCTCTCCATGTTATTTTTGTTGATATGTATTGTTGATTAGAGAGCATTTTACTGATTATTGTTAAATTTTACTGATTTTTGTTGATTCTACTAACGTTTGTTGAATTTTTTTACTAATTCTATTGATTTTTGTTGATATTTGCTAAAATCAACAGAAATCAACACAAATAAATTGAGGAAAACAAAACCTAAGTGGCCATCTCCGAAAGAGAGCATTTAGTATCCCGAAGCAACGCAACTTATAAATGTCATCCAATCTTCAACACTATTATTAAGGTGGTGTTTACTTGGATGTAATGATAATTGCGAAGTAATGAAAATTTGTAGTTATATTTATACTTATGGTTACTCATAGAATGTATAGTTGTTAGGCTGATTGAAAATATCATTACTTCTAGTCATGTAATAATGATTACATTGGTTGTAGTAGTAGAGTAATTGTGATTACATGAATTGATGTAATCAATTACACTTCTCTCAATCACTCCCCTCCATCCCTTTCCTTTCCACCCCTACCTCTCTACTCACTAAAATGATGGATTACATCCAAGTAAACAAGCCCTAAATGTGACCGAATAAGAAATCCACCATGATACCAACAGGATAGTAGTCTCTCATCCTGCAATGTCGGTATGACAATTGAGTTTTATCATGGCTCCAACAGCATTAGCCATTAATGACAAATACATGTCCTGGAAAATTAATCAAATAGCACTGACAAATAAGCTGATTGACTCATGTCCCTCCCAGAAAATTCGACAATTATCATTTATCACATACATATAAAGAAGTTGATTGTGCTCAATCAGAAAACCCAAACAGGAGCAATTCTTTAATGATTGTGGACATTCAGAGTCAATCAATCAAGATAGTACATAAATTAAGAACCGTGAAGAACGACAGAAAATCAATAAAACGTGCAAATGATCAACATTTCTAGTATAAATAAATTAAGCCTCTCAATAGAATTATTGCAGTAATAGGAACAAAGAATCATGGGCTGGCTTAAACCTAAGAAAGACAAAATAAAATAAATAAACAAATCAACAAATAAATTGAATGAAAACAAAACCTGCCTAATCACTAAACAGGGTAATGTAGCACTAGTATTTGCTGTCTCTGAATTCAGAAAAAAGAACAAAAAAAAATATTCCTAAATCTTTGTAAAAACTCTTCTTCTTTCCAAGTAGTTGCTCAAATTCATCCATTGCAGCTTCCGAACAAGAACAGGCTGTTCAAAATTTCCAGTTTTGCACAAAATTTCCAGAGTTTCGCACAAAATTTCAGCTTCAAAGATCAGTTGGATGCATGACTTTGGACAGTCTGAAATGGTTGAGCATTGCACTTTCCAGCTGAGAGAATATAGAAAAATGCCCACCACATAACAGCTTGGCATATTCAGCACATGCTAAAATAATTGATCTTCTGGAATAGAAGATCCTGTTTTTATACTTTTTTGAATATATATGATGACCTATATATATATATATATAAAGATAGTTACATAAAAACATCCAGAGCCCATTTATATACTAACAAAAAATTTACGCTTCACAAACGGGCTTTTAATATTACCTCCATTATTGTTCATACTATGTTCCTATCATTAGAGGTGGGTGGAAGAGGGGTATTACTGGTGTGTACCCAGCAGAGGCAGCAGGCTGTACCGACATATTAGATTTTACATATACATTATTATTCTCTGTTCTAGTGGAGAATTAATCAGTCTTTGTTATCAGGTGAGCCATAACCGTAAGGGTTCTTGCTTGCCCAGTTCCATTGATCGCGGCACATCTCTTCAATGCCGTATTTGGCCCTGCCAAGCACATTATCATATATTGTTACAGCAGGTCGATCACATGACATGGTGAAGGAAACGAAAAATAGAACCCTAATGTGACTTGTGAGTCGAGGATTAAAAGTGGAATTTGTAATGGAAAAGTAAAAAAATGAGTATGGCAAAAACTACCAAGCTAGGCTACTCAGTTTGCAGTTTCTCATATGTGATGTTACACTGAAATAAGTTTTTCGGTAGGGAACTTACTTCCAATTAAGTTCACGTTCTGCTTTAGCTGTCGAGCCATACACAACCTCCGCATCACCAGCTCGTCGCCCAGTTGTTTCCAGAGGAATTTTCTGCAGAAACAGCAATGGTAAATTCACAAGGTTCCAAGTTGATCAAGTGGACAATAACCGAACCCCATATAACATGATGATCAGACTGTATATAATATTTACATGAGACACGAAAATTCATCATATAATCAAGCATCCAGCTTATAGATAACCCAAGCATCTAGCTTATAGATAACAGTAAAATAGAGTGTAAGGAACAACAGAAACAAAGCACTGCTAATGGCTTTGAAGTTTGCACTTCATGCTCAAACAAGAACATGAAGCACTTAGGACACAAAGATTTATGTTCAAACTCTTGTATAGGCAAAGTTATCTTAAATCATTCACAATGGTTATACCTCCGTCCAATCTTACCCAATAACCGTCCATGGAAGAGACAAAAATCTAAAAGCCACCCTTCTGAATTTCTGATTGTGGAGAGAGATCGTTCGAATACATTTCAGTTAACATGTGGTGACTTCCACAAGGAGGGAGAAACTTGTATTGTATAATGAAAAAAAAAAAAAATCACGACTACGAATCAGAACGGAAATGGCTAAGAACTTGCATCAAAAATCACTGACTGCTGTGCACCACAGTCCAGGTAAATTAGGTATTTATCAGCAGAAAGACAATCTTTGCATAGCATATTCACAGAATGAGCTTCAATAACTTTCATTTATATTCACACATTCCTAATGGATAAGCAAACTTGAAATGGAAGCAGAAAATTCAGAATACATTGCCAGCCAAGGATATATTTTGATTCACTCGTTAAAACATGGCAGAAACCATCCTATAGTTTTATCATTATTCTGGTAAATCAATGTTTATCATATTTCTATACAAATATCACCAAACTATAAAATAAAGAGTAAAAGTACCTTTCCCGATGCCTTCTCAAATGCTGCCACCATCTCAAGCACTGTTGTACCCTTACCAGTTCCCAAATTGTAGACTTCACAGCCTGCAATTAAATTCCATCGTTTATCACCCACCCACTCACAGAACACTACTAAGTACTAACTTCCTAATAGTCAAGTGTCCTTGAATAGTCATAGTTGTCTGACTGTGAGACAGACAGACCGATGGGACTATGGGAGAGATCGTGACATGTAGATAGAAATAAAGACTTGAGCTTTTTAAAAATCTGCCTCACCACCTCTGTGAAGAGATATAACATACAGGGGATATTGTGAAATATGACCACAATGACTTTACAAGGGCATTAGGAACCTTGAAGTGTACTAACCTATATCAGCTGCAAATAGCTTCCTCAATGCTGCTATGTGTCCATCTGCTAAATCAACCACATGAATATAATCGCGAACCTAAAAGATATTTTCCACCAGAAAAGACAGATAAGAGGTATGATAGTACAATACAGTTGTGAATACATCAATGAATTGTGATGCATAAGTGGATCCAGCATCACAACTGGGATCAGTGACTAAATAGCAACAAAACTAGAAAATGTTGTACGTGAACTTGAAATTCCAATTTGCAAGTCCGTGAAAAAACCAGTCCAAGAAGAAAAACTTTTATAAAGCCATGCAAGCTGCAGAAACAAACAGAAAACAAACCAAATGTTTATAATTGAGGAGTTACATACCCCAGTACCATCTTTTGTGTTATAATCAGTCCCATACACTGTCAAATGAGGCCTCCTTCCAACAGCTACTTGCTGCACATATGGCATAAGATTGTTCGGGACTCCTCGTGGATCCTCACCAATATGGCCACTAGGGTGAGCACCAACTGGATTGAAGTATCTCAGCAAAATAATTTTCCATTCAGCATCAGCGCGCTGGACATCACGGCATATCTCTTCAATGAAAAGCTGAAACAAAAAAAATTACATCCGAGAAGAGAAGTTTAGAGAAAAGATCAGTAAATATTATGAAGCATACATTATTTATGCCTACAATCTATGATACCTTTGTTCGTCCATATGGATTTGCTGCAGATAAGGGAAATTCCTCAGTACATGGAACCTCCTTAGGCCAACCATACACTGTTGCTGACGAAGAAAAGACAAGCTGAAACATATTGAGCAGGAAGAAATCAGCACATACATTTGTTACAAAATTCATATATAGCTTTTACAAGAATGAAAATGATCAAGTATAAAATGCATTAGAAGAAGGGATCCACACAACATTATTGACAAATAATCAAGTTGCACCATTTTCACCAGATTTTACCCCAAGCTCATACTGAGAGTTTTGTTTTGCACATACTCAATCGTACAAATATTTTCAAATTCGGACACATACATAGTCAATACCCTAAGGCTGCGCATGAATGTACAGATAAGTAAAAGAAATTACCGTTTTGCATCCATAGGAAGACATGACTTCCAGCAGATTAACTGTACCAATGATATTGTTGTTGTAATAAAGCAATGGTTTCTGTACACTTTCACCAACAGCTTTCAATCCAGCAAAGTGAATGACAGCATCAAATCTAGAACCAAACAGGACATAGAAGCAGAGTGAGATATTATATGGGCAAACTCATACAGACACAATGAATGAAATTCATACAAAGGGGGTCACCAATGAAATATGACCACTACTGAGATACAAAGAACCAAAAAGAATGCTTAGAAACCACATGGTAAATGCTAGCTTTTAAACATTATAGCATGAACAAAAGAGATGGGGGGGGGGGGGGGAGATAGAAAGAAAACAGGACAGTGCTATGAATTAGAAAAATAATTTGAATTTAGATTCAATGTCATACTTTGTGGAAGAAAATAATTTTTCAAGGTCTGCTTTGTTCCGGAGGTCGACCTGCATAGAAAAGTAAAATTTAGAATGTGCATTGTGGTTAATACAACAGTCATTTGAAAATTAAATACCAAGTAAGACAATCCCCTCAAAATATAATCCAGATGAAAAAGGCATATATAAATTACAACTCACAAAAGGAATTAGTAAAAACAAACTCCTAATAAATAAGGCTTTTAATTCATGGTCAGCTTATTTCAGAATCCATGGTCAGCTAAGTGCATCACAAAACAGGTAAACATATATACTTTAAATATTAAAAGCAGTCAACATATTTGATGGAAAATTGAACTTTACTTCAATTAGCAGTAATCCTTAGATACAAGTCAATAGCATAAAATTGCATACTCATAAAACGTTTAATTACAAATGAAGACATGTTTTGGTGGTTAGGAGTTTTATTGTTCCTTACAGTTTTTGTGCCTGGTCTAAACCCAAAAACCTAATATAGTAATAAGAAATATTAAGAGTGAAAAACTACATACACCTTCTTAGGCTCCATCACCTGCATACAAAAATTGTTTCCCACCCAGAAAATTTCCTTGAATTTTCTGATAAAGCATTGAAAATGTTAGCATCAATTTGAAATTTTTGTAAAAAAATTTAATTCCACAGGGTTCAAAAAAATTAAAATCGCGATAATATTTAAATATTTAATATTTTACCCATAATCCTCCGGTACCGGAGCCGCCACCATACAAGTTTTTGTGATATTTGAATATCCTAATGTACAGGACAAATGGTAGAAATTCTGATTTCTAACACGAGGGATAGTTATACCATAAACATATTTAATTTTCTAGTGTTTTTTTCCCCTATTAACAAGACACAGCCGAAATGAGCTAAATGCCAACTTAAGAATCTTCTAACAAATACGTACAAGTATACAAGTAGCAATAAATTAAGCACCGAGCCTAAAACAAATGATACAAAAGGCAGCTTTTCTCCAAATGATCTACTGTATACAAGTATTTTACAACCCAGAATGAAATGGAACAAATTAATCCTCCTCCCTCAAATCATCCACCACCCCACCAAAAAAAAAAAAGAAAAAGAAAAAAATGGCAAAACATTGTAACAACCGCAAAAGCAATAGAACAGAACGTGAGAACAATGATTACTATTCACAAGAGATCACATGCCCGTCCTACTAAACTAATAATTGAAACTCCCAAAACCAACGAAATTAACCCGAAACCTCGCCTCAATTCTCACACTTTGATTCACTTTTTAAATTGCAAAGTACTCTTAATAACTAATAAGCAAAACTTTAAAAAAAATAAAATAATAATCGTAGGGAGTACTAAACAATTCCACGAAACGAATTCTCAAATTCGCACGATCCACCGACTCATCGATAGAGACCAAATCGAACCAACGAAATCATCCGAATTAAACAACAATATGCGAAAAACAAAATTGATGAGAGAGAGAGAGAGAGAGAGAGAGAGAGAAGTCGGAAACCTTACCTTGTGGAAGGAGAGGTTAGAGGCGAAATCGGCGGCGAGTTCCTTGACTCGGTGAAGAGCGACTTCGGAGGAGTTATCGAGATTGTCGATGACGACGACATTGTAGCCGCCGAGCAAGAGCTGAAGGGTGGTGTGGCTGCCAATGTAACCGGCACCACCGGTGACGAGAATGTTCTTGGTCGCCATTGTTGTTAGGGATTCGAGGTTTTTTGGTATTCTCTGTAACAGAAACGCCCGGATATTTCTAGAAAGATCCCAAAACTGAGGAGAATTTAAAGTGAGAGAGAATTGAATTGGAAATGGAAATGGAAATGGAGAGAGAGAAAATGGTGGGGAGGGATGGGAGGGGAGGGAAATATATAAGGGAACATTCCCGTAAGGGCGCAGCTTCTTTGGAATTGGATGGATCCCAAAGAGAGAGAAATAGAGAGAGAAATAGGAGAGAGAAATAGGGCCGGAGGAGAAAAGAGGTTGGAAACGGACACGACTTTTTTCTTGTAGCTAAATTAAATTAAATTAAATTAATTCTTTTACTTTTTATTTTATGGAGTTTCTTTTAAAAATAAAATAAAATAAAATAAATGAAATACTTTAATTTTTCTTACGTTTCTGCTTGTATTTTACCTTCTAGTTGGGAGGTTTGACAAGGGGACCAAAGGTTGCATTGGCATATTCTTATATACTGTAGTCAATATATGTATTGTGGAGTATTTTGTGTTCGTCTTGTAAAGGAGGTACTTTATGTCACATAGAGTGTACCATCTAGACATGTCACAAATACAAATATCAAATAATTTAAATAAAAATTAGATTTTGATAATTGTAAATATCAAAGATAATATAAGAATCCATACATTTTACATTAGATATTAATCAATTGAATACAACATTTTCTTTAATTTGGTGACATCATTTGAGTTTTTTTTTTTTTTCCCTACTCTCTTCTATTAAACGAAATATTATGACTCTCTTACAAAATAGTATAAATATTTAAAGATTTTTTTTTTTCCCGTGAGCAAACATCATGGGTAGTAAGTATATGTGGTAGGAGATAAATAATTGATTTGGTCTCCAACCATGAGTTTAAACTTTAAATTTTTGGTTGGGATAGTTTATTCACAATATTAAAAGCAAGTAGGTTGGCGAATACCAGCTATTGGTAGTTATCTATTTGGAGCAACGGTGAAATTGAATGCACTATGTTAGAGAATATATGGAAGGAAATAATATATATTTGTCATATATTATTATGAGATATGTTAGGATGATATTATGGTGGTTTACTTATTTACAATATTTAGTATCTCTAAGATTATTTTATTAAGAATATTCTAAATCTCTATATACTATATAAAGGGTTATTTCAATAAAATCAACAAAATCGGTAAATATCAACAAAAATCAGCAAAATCGTTCTCTGCCGATTCTAGCGAATCAACAAAAATCAGTAAAATCAACAAAAAAAAAAAACAAAAATCAACAATAAATATCAACAAAAATCACATGAAGAGAACATAGCCTAATGCAAGTCTGTTTAATTATCATCTTCTACATAATTTGTCATACTACGTGCGGAGAAGATTAGGCGAAGTGAGTAGAGTAAACTCGTGATAGATGCAGATGTAGATGAAACAAGGGCCAAAAAGTGGATAGAAAAAATACGTAAATAGTAGTAGTGATGCGGATATAGATAATACATTGTCCACTCCAATCTTGCCTTATTGTTATCCCTAGCCCCAAGTTTCAAAAATAAGTTTTATGACAACAAAGACTTTATTGATGTCCTATGTCCTAGTACTCGTACTCCATTTGAAAAGGAAGGGCGTTATGGATTCTCCAGAACCCCCCTACTTCTTCGCTTTTCATTTTCGTTGACGGGCCCCTACTACTATTACTTCACTTCGTACTAAACTACCTATGTGAAGTTTTATTCTTCTTGAAGTGGACATTTTTAAGGAATGCTTTCAATACTACAATTTTTTTTCTTTCTTTTTTTTTATTTGAATTTAAGCAAGTACACTTTTTAAAACAAATTATGTTGCACTCAATATAGGGCTTTGAATATGTCATCAATTTCTAGTTGTAGCAAATATATTCTATTTTTTTTTTCACATGTCATAATTCTACTCCATTCCAACAACCAAATAATTAACATATTGAGAAAACAAATTAAATAAATAAATAATAGGATTTTTTTGTTGACCACTACCTTATATATAGGATAGTTAGCAACTAGATACCTTTAAAACTTTTTTTTGTTCAACACTACCTTATAAGACCTTTTTTTTGCCATAGAGATACCTTTGGTCGGATTCCGATGGATTTTTAATTTTTTAGACCATTTTGCCCTTACGTGGGACGCACATGGTCACTTAACCTAATGTTATTTTTTTTTCTTTTGGGAATTTGGTCTTCATTTTTGTGTAATTTGAGTTGAGGAGGGGGGAAAATCAAAAAGAAAAAAAAAACAGTAGCTTAAGTGACTATGCATGTCTCACGTGAGGGAAAAATGGTTCAAAAATTTAAAAATCCACCGAAATACGGCCAAAGGTAACTCCATGGCAAAAAAAAAAAAAAAAAAGCCTTATAAAGTAGTGTTGAACAAATTTTTTTTAAAAGATATCTAGATGCCAACTACCCATATATAAGGTAGTGGTCAACAAAAAATCCTAAATAATATAATGAGTATGTTCACACATCCCTATTCACTCATTTCAACAAAATTATATTCCATATCTTATGAAAAAATTTGCTAGAATTGGAAATATTGAATTAAATTTTCTGTTGTTCTTCCTTTACAAGGTAGCTCCAAATAAATTCATTTGGATGGTATATTAATGGTAAAACCTAAATAAGCAAACCAAAAAAAACTAAACAATTTATATTCAAGAGGTCAAAACATAGTCTTTTGGGGAAAATATCGTCTACAATTAGAAGGTAATCATTCAATTCTTAATCCACACCTTTGGAATTAATTGAATGGATTTTATATATTTATTTATTTTTGATTATGATTGCTTTAGGTAAATTATTTATATTGTTTCTTTAATTGACACCAAAGAGAATTTGGTTCAATCAAACCTAATGGGTATGAATTTTTTTACTTTTATTGAAGCTAAAGATAGATAGTTTGAATTCGACCAAAATTTGATGATTTTTTTATAGTCACCATTTAATAGTGGCTACAATAATAGAAGTTTTTCTTCCTTAAAAAATATAAGCAAAATTTAAGTTAACGAGGATAGAGATGGTAAAACCATTTTAGTAATGTAATCGGATGTCAAATTGAGAGGAGAAAGATAAAGATTGTGCAGAGGGCGCCAATCGTACGTAAGCATAACTATGGTGTATCACATTTACGACAAGCCAGTCCACTTTCCTACATCACATATTATTCTAACTACTTCATTTCAAGAATAAGACTAACCCAAAATGAGCCAAATTTGATGCATTAATTTTCAAATCAATCAGGTTCCAATTATTTCAACTTCCACATCGAACAATATTTGCTTAAAGTTTAAATCGAGGTTCTCATATTGGATCACTTGTTAACCGGCCTAGTTCACACACGAAAAAAAAAATAATATATATATATATAGACTACACTATTTCCTTTCTCTTTTTTTTTTTTTTTTTTTTTAATGTGTATATGTTGGTTATTCTTTTCTTTATTTTTATTTTTTTATTATAAAAAGTTTAACTTGGACCGTGTTTAAAATAATATGGTTAAGGAAAGGGGGGAAGGAAAACAGATCATCCACGTGGAAGGATGATTGTCATAGTCATATGGAGTAAATTAAAAGAAAAGAAAATGGGCAAAAGGGTCTGCTGGGGATCTATCTTTCTTTCCTTAGACTAGCGGACACACTTTGCTTCTCTGTGTGCAAAGCGCCAAACCGATTCTCTACTCTACACAGAACAGACTACACGTATTCATTCACAAATCACACAATCATCTCCCCCACTTTATTTGACTTGCGACTTTGTTTGTGAGTACTCGTTTTGGTGGTATTTTGTTTGCGTTTCTAATTTTGAGTGACCGAAGGATTAGGCTTTTCCTCGAAACCAAGACAAGAGTAAACACATTTTTGGGATTCACTCATTATTTTATTTCTTTGGTTTTGGACCTAATTTTGGTGAATCATCGATCATCGTTTTATAAAACCAATTAATGAAAGTTTAACAACCATGGAGGTTCATAAGAGACCAACAAATAATGAAAGAGTGATCCTCATGATTATTAACCCTCTTTCTGTATTTCTATGTGTTGGTACGTTTATCCATCAAAATAGGAAAGATATTTTAAAGAGAGATAGAAATAGGGTGGGTAACCCTCAATGTCAACCAAACTTTTTCCGAGACAAAAACATATAGCGAAAAATTTTGTCCCCAAAAACCATACCGTTAAATATACTTGTAATTAGTAATAGATATACTAAAAACTGAACCGACATGAATTTGACCGTTCTTCTTTTTTTTTTTTTTTCTTTGCAAACTACTTGGATCCATATCCGAAAATATGGAGGATATACATGAGACTAAAGGTATGCAAATGCATAACAATATTATACATTATTTTCGTTACAATTATTTTAAATTCAAGAAATGAAGATTGACATGCCTATAGCCCATACTCAGCAATAGTTTAAAGTTTATGATGCATACTAATCAATTACATAAAATTTGGATCAGCTAACCATCCGTCTAATAGCTCAGGTTTCTAGCAAATAAGGATGCCGCAATAACCATCTTGGCTAATTAAAGCCTCTTGTTTTTTTCTTCTTTGAAGCAATTAAAGCCTCTTGGTTAAGTAAAGATTTACATACTCGTCGTAATGCCAGATTATAGCACACCAAGTAATCAAGCACTCATCAGTAGCATTTTACGTCATCAAAGGCAGCAACAAATTAACGTGTAGCATTAATAATAAAAATAAAATGCGATTTATTGTGGTATTACCATGGCAACATATCTTACACTCTTTTATTAGCATTAATTATTAATTATTTAATACAGTAATAATCTACGATGCGGGGTTTATTATGAAGATGTTTCAAAAATTAGCAGCTTATTTTCTTATGTGGATTTCGCTTTGTGAGATTGTGTTGACCAAGATCCCTAGCAGGATTTTGACTTTTGAGAGATATTGTCAGATGAAGAGTTATGATTTGAGGATTCTTTAATTCACAATATTTTTAGGGGAAAATATTGTTTCACATTTTAGTAGAGTATACACTACATTAAAATACTAACTATAGTACTAAGCTTAATACCAAAAAAAAAAACAATAGGTAAGTAGTACCTAGCCAGTAGTTTATTACCCCCCTCCCCTATTTAGCTTTTATAAATTCTCAAATATTTTGTCTCTTATTTAACTTTTAAAACCTAAAAATCACAACACTTTCCTAAAATACCCCCAACTAACTCACCAATATAATAAAAAATCTTACTTTCTCTCTCCAATCACTTTACTTTTCAGATTTTTTTTACCCCCTCTCAATCAATATCTCTCTCTATTAATTTATTCTCTCACACTAATATATCTCTAATATTTTAATCTTTAGC
The DNA here is from genome assembly GCA_030267885.1 of Mesembryanthemum crystallinum. NCBI lineage: Eukaryota > Viridiplantae > Streptophyta > Magnoliopsida > Caryophyllales > Aizoaceae > Mesembryanthemum > Mesembryanthemum crystallinum. The sequence continues at coordinate 26,969 of BSSO01000197.1, forward strand.
ACATGGGTTCTCCTACAATGACAAAATAGACCAAAAAGTATGTCCTTCGATTTGAAAGCTAAATAGGGGACGAAGGGAGTAATATTGATTTACTTCGATTTGATGAGTTACAGTATTGTTTTAGGCCTGTTTTTTTTAGTATACTAATTGGATTACTAATTTATTTTAATAAAAAGGGAGCGAATTTTTTTATTACAATGATAAGTTAAAATTTGAGATTCGAACCTTAATGAAATAATATACTAGTAAGATGTCTACTAATTGCATCATTTGCATGGGTTGGGTATAGGCGTAAATTCTTAGCTACACCTATGAGTAGCTAATTAGCTACATTCAAGGATTGTCCTACAACTGCAACTTCATTTTGTATCACCTGTAACTTCATTATAAAACTCCCGTACCAACTTCATTCATCTATAACTATAATTTCATTGTACAATAGATAAATTAAGTTATTACAATTGTTTTATAATGAAGTTGCAGGTAGTAAATAATGAAGTTATAGTTGTTAGGGATCTATTTGGTGTAACTAATTAGCTACTCCTAGGTGTAGCTACTCCTAGGAGTACAATTTTATAATTATTGTTGAAGCATCTTGATTCATGACATGTATGTACATGAAGTAGTAATTGTTTATTTTTTAACTTGCCTTTGGTTTAGCTAAAAGAAAACAAAACTTAGGGGTGTCTATTTTAATTTAAAAAATGTAACTGAACTGAATAATGCATAGTAATATGTGAAAAAAAAAAAACAATAAGCTACAAAATTGAATTGATTTGAATTGAGCTGAACAGAATAATTTGTACAAAACTAAATACAAATTTTGATAAATAGAATTTGATAGATTATACATGTAAATTATGAACAAACCCTAAATTTTAACTTGTGTTTTATGAACTAGTTCTAGAGATTAAAAAAAGGGGGGGAAAGTCAAAAAAAAGTATAGAGGAGGGAAGGAAACATAATGAAAGGAAAGATCCAGAGTTTACTAGTATATTTGATCACTTGTATATTTATTTTGGAAACATAATCAAAGGAAAGATCCAGAGTTTACTTGTATTATATATGTATTGTTTTGGTTGAGGAAGAGTTCCAATAGTAATACTGATGATTGGTTGGGGATTGTAAGTTGAAAAACGACGGGTCGATGATTTGGACATACAATTACATTTTGATGTCAATAACATATTGGAGTACACCTCTTGTATTGTTGTCAGGGTCTGGTAGAATCTAGAAAGAAGTGGATAGCTTGGGATTGGGGGATTGGGATTATCAAGAGAAGGAAGCTGGGGATTGGGGAATGAATGCTTTGCTTAAAACCACACAACTTCTTCTTTGAGGCCCTACTAATAACCGTAAGAAAAACACAAAAACTTGTATTACGCGAATATGGTATTTAGTGGTAGTAGACATGGTAAATGAGTCGGTCAGGTCGGGGTCGGGTCGGGTTCGGGTCGAGTATCAGGTTACGGTTATTAGCAGGTCGACTTATTAGTAGGTCAGATCAAAATCAGGTTAGTCACTTTTGGATCGGATTTCCGGTCACAATTTTTTTTTCAAAAAGTTCCTAAGGTACCCCTATATTTTAAAGAAATGCCTGCGGTAGCCAAAATTTATTAAATGTGTCTTGGGTACCCCTGTACTTTCACTTAATGTATGCCGTACACACTATTCCTAACAGACGTCTAATGCCGTTAATTTTTTTATAATTAATTGCCTGACGATTTTACTCCGGATTTTAATTGTTATTGATGGTGGTTTTGATAAGGATAAGATTCATTAGAATAACTGTACTTTAATTTGTAATTAATTGGTCTGAAAACAAACAATTACTCTCTTCCTCTTACTCATCTTCGAGTAAGTCAAATGGGAAAAAAACTAACGGCGTTAGACGTTTGATAGGAATAGTGTGTACCGCATATATTAATTGAAAGTATAGGGGTACACCAGGCACATTTCAAAAACTTTGGGTACCACAAGCATTTCTTCAAAGTATAGGGGTACCTCAGAAAATTTCTGTTTTTTTTTTTTTTTTTTTTGAAAGGGGGTAGGAGGTTTTCATTAATAGAAAAGCGATATGGCATCTACAACGAATAACTCCTAAAGCATAATAAACCTACCATACAAGCATGAATTATACTAACCAAACGATTAACTAATGGCAGTTTCAGGCGCGTCTTTTCCGAAACCCTGACTTTTGTGCAATTAACGGCCATTTTCGATGTTTCAACATCTTTTAATTGGTTGGATATCTTCAAATATGTAATTGGTTTGGAAGTCAAATTCATATTGTACGGTACAAAGCATGTAAATCTGAACCCCGATACCTTGAATCCATAAACCTTAACAGGTTGAGGATGTTTTTTTTGTCTCTCTTTTAACGCGAGTTCTTTATCGTTTATACCAAAAAAGAAAAGCCTAAGAAAATAATAGACCTATATTTCTATTGGCTTATACTTACTAATGATAATACTACTAGTATACAAATAATTTACACTATCTCGATTAGAGCTGATCACAAAGGGGTTGCCTATGAGGCCCATCTGTTCGGCCCGCAAAATAAACGGATATGAACAATACATTTTGGTGAATTTATAAAGGCCTTACCCATAGCCTGGCCCAAACCCACTTGATGGCCCTACCCATAAGCAAAAAAAAAAATAAAATAAAAAAAAATAAAAAAAAATGTCAAGTCAGGTCCGTTTCCCTCTCAGACCCGCTTTTAAGCAGCTCTAATCTCGATTAAACTATTCAAGTCTTTTAGCACAAATAATGCCAACATTACCAAGAACTGAAAAACATAACTGTTTACAATGACCTAAATATTAGATAGACAATTAGATAAGCAAATAGGAAAGTACACAAGTGACCACATTTACATATAATACGAAGGTTTGGAGTTTAAGAAAAATCAAGATATAGCACAAAACATAAAAATAAAAAATAAACAATAAAAAAGTAAGGGGTTTGACCCAATGGGTAGGGTTGAGTATTGACCCAAAAATATTCGGGTTCGGTCATTTTCGAGTTTCATGTCATAATATCGTGTTCATGACCCATATTTTCAGGTCGGGTTCAGGTCGATTTTCGGGTCGGGCGTCAAATTTTGCTACGTCAAATCTAAGTGGTACTAAGGGTGTGGTCATTTCACCTTAGCGAAATTTATTTTAGATCGTTCAGTCCTGTTCAGTTCAATTCATGTCGTTCTATTTAAAGCCATTCACTTTTTCTCTCACATATTACTATTCATTCAGCTCAATTCAATTTAGTTCAGGTTGTTTAGTTCAATTCAGGTACTTTTAGAATAATTGAAGACACCCTTACTTTTTCACTCACATATGACTATTCATTTAATTTAGATCATACATGCACTTCAAGTCATTTAGTTTAGGTATTTTCAGGCGAAACCCTAAATTCCCTCTTATTTAAATCATTGAGATTGAAAAAGTTAATTCGAGACCTTTCCTTGAGGAGCTGTTGAAAAGGTGACTCATCATCTGTCTTTTGCTTTTCGTGGAGAGAGAAGTCCCAAATGGAGGTCATACCAGTCACGAATTTGGTTATGTTTATGACAAATTCATTTATACGAATATATTCGTGAAATACTCGAGACCAGGCGTTAGGAAGTGTTGTTTAGCCACGACTAAGGAGGAATTGCAGACACCCAAAAAAAATAAAAAAATAAAATTCATTTGCTATGTATCTCCTTATTTGTTGCATGAAGTAAACGGACCACCCCCTCCCTAAAGAAAACGGGAAAGGGGAATTAAAGGCAAGTAGTAATAAGCTTTTTCCAAGTTACAGTTAGACTTAGGAGTTAGGACACACCGACTTTGTGGAAACAGCGAGAGACCTTGAAAGAAACTGTTGGCATTGCACGTTACTACTAGTAACTACCTTTCAAATTAAAACACCCACCACCTCAATTCATTATGCTTTTCAGTTTTCATGATATTTCTATGCTTTGAATCAATGCTTTCAGCTTACGTTCAGGTTCAGCCAAAAAAGTGACATTTCTCTTATCAGTTACGACCCACCATTTATGCCGCCCCAACTGTAACCGAAATGGAGTACTACAAAAAGAAAAAATTCTACTATAATTAAGCTTATCAGACCACCATATGCAACTTTTCAAACCCAACAAAAAAATACTCCATATGGTTGTATGTATTGGACTCAACTCTGCACCTTTTTTTTCTTCACACAGTTTTATTGCCATGGGTTCAAATTTACACATTATACATGTTGACTTCAAGTCTTTTGCCAATATATAGTGAAAAAATAAAAGGAAAAAAATAATATATATGGTGTTCTTAATTTTTGAACTTTTCAATTATTCGACCTTTTGCGGGGATATTTGTAAGTACTGTTCAAGGGGAATAGGTCAATGTACACCCAACCTAATAAGTTTCGGATTACTATAATAGCAACAATAAACAGTGACTCACTTTTAATAGTTACAGTATATGATTTCAGAAGATGATATGATCCAAAATTTTGAATTAATCACAAAAATAGGCCGTGAATTTTGCTCAATTCCAAGTTTATAATCATATGTTTTATTCACGTACAAAATCATTTTAAATCTAGATTTCAAATTCAAGTTCCTTAATGAAAACCTAGTGTGATTTTGGTCTTTTTGGATAGAATCCATTATGATCTAGCAACGATTTAATTGTACAAGTGTAAATTTAATTCCAACAATTTTCTCCTCATCATGAATGATCTTTGATGTTTAATTTGAGGAAAAGAAGCTCAAATTCAAGTTTTTTTTTTACTGGAGACGAGTGAAAAGTGTATCACTATGTTATCATCTCAAGCTCCATCCTATATTTTATACTCCTACAATTAAAGAAAATAAAACTATTTGCACAAAAAAGAAAAGAAAATGAAACAATATTTATTTTCATGAGAAGACCAATGATAAATCTGATGGGGCACCTGTCCTATACACCTGGTTTCCTACGTAAGTTGGTAGCTCAACATAACCAATTGAAAGGGCATAACATAGATCAGGATTTAGGCGGCGTAACATAACAAATCAGCACGTCATTTCCTCAATTACAATATGGATTTCAATATTTTCAATCTTATGTTCAAGGAAAACTAAACACCTTGGCCAAATTTAGGTCATCCGTTTGACTGAATTTAGATAGTGAGTACATTATATCAATCTTATGTTCTTGTGTCATCTTCATCAATTGTTAGTTCAATATCCACTTTATCAGCTAATACAACACACCTTATCATGTTTGGCCTTCTATATATGATTTTCTCTCTTCTTTTTCTTTTATCAAATGAAGGATACATCATTTTCATTATGAAATCATATCATAAGCATCTAGATAAATATTCAAAAAAGATTTGCTTCAAACACAAAACATCATATCAGGCTGCTTGATATATGAGGCAGACTGTATTCATAGTCTATAAAATAGTACTGATAACCCAATAAAAGGTTATCAAGATGTCTTTTTTTTTTTTTTTTTTTTTTTTGGGCCACACTACCCGGTTTCAATTTTAGTTGGGCTTCTTTTTTGTTGTGACTTGTGGACCAAATGACAAACTACTCTTGAAAATTGGATCTCATGTGGTCCAGTTGATTCGCAAAACGGGGGAGAGGGGATTGGGAGGCCCATTAAGCATCCAACTATACCTAATTCAAAATAAGTTATTGTCAACTCGAGATAGGAAGAGCCGAATGTAGTACAACAACAACGACCCATAAGAATCCTGCCGAGGGAAGGATCTTACTTAAAAAAGAATAATATACTGGTCACGAGCTACGCTGACATTGGGTAGACTCAACTCGACCTGTTTTAAAACTATGTTTAGATAGCAGTGATTGTAGTAAATTAGTAAAGCCAGGTTCAGCCAGACACATTGTTCTAGTTCAATAGAGAAATGGGGAACATTGATATTGCGCACTTTGAATTCAACTTGCAGTTCTGAATTTAAGCAATTCATAATTTACATATGCATACAGAATACATATATAGCCTCACCAATAACATTCCTCGATAATAGATACGAATAACTTGTTACAACAGGATTTCTCATATATTCCAAGCTGCTCTATCCATCTGACAAATTGAAATTTTGTTCAGGTTTGTTAAGGACAAGTTTGTATCGTATATCCTGTCGTTAGTCGTAATCTTAAAAATGAGCCTGCTATTTGTAGCACTACAATGGAGATATTATAAGCTACCAACCTGAGATACCGAATGACAATGCCATTGACCTGCAGCATATGATATTTGTGATCTGTAGATTGCACACATTCAAAGCTGTTCTGAGGATAGCGCTTCACTGCTAAGGAGCCTTTCAACCTCATCATTTGCCTCAGCTTGCACTCTCCATCGCTGTTTTAGACATTATCATCAGAACAAATAACATGCGAAAAACACAACAGTAAGAGGAACAGGTTAGTTCTCAAGAGAACTTTCTAGTTTCTACCAACAGTTGAGCATAGATGAAGGTCATCACCCTAAAAGTAGATATATCAAAGAATAACCCTGGTAGGCGTAGATCTGTGCAACTGGAAAAATCTAGCAGCTGGAAGGACACAACTCTGACAGGGAAGTTTCTATGTTTTTCTCCCAACTTTTGTAGTTAAACTAGTTTTCACTTCTTCTGACAGGGAATTTATGCTCTCTCCTTTGAGTGTTTTGTCATGGCAAAAAATCAGTAAACCCACTCCTAATTATGTACTAATGGGTAACATGAAACTTGAAACATACCTCTTCAAGATTTTCTAGCTCCATAGTCAGCTGTATTTGTTTGGCAATACTTTCCTGAGAACATAAGAAATGAAATTATTAGATTTCTTAAAGAATGATTACATTTTCTTGTGGTAAGAAGGGAAAGCAGAAATATGCTCGAGGTGATCTTTACCACATTGCTAGAAGCTTCAGCAGCAACAACATCAGTGTCCATTTCCACTTCAATTTCAATCATTGAAGAAATCTGGCCAACCCAACTAAAAGTAAAGTTACTACATGAGGTAACAAGTTTAGAATCAGCTCCAAGTCAATCTAGTGAAAAACATACTCTTGCATAGCTGTCAATGAGCTCCATTCGTCCTCTAAGGGAATTCTCCAGGCCTTCACGCACCTTTTTGATTCTATTTCTGCGAGTGCTGCAAGAAGTGGTCATCTATGAGCTTACTCTTAAGGATACGTCAGTTTCATAAAAGACCTGAAATTTTTTCGATGTCCTCACCGGTAAGAAGGTTCGCCCACAGCAAAGATTTTGTTCTCCAACTGACACATCCGAGCCAACATCCAAACCTAGCAGGCAAGGAAAGCATAACATAAGTTTTTGAATTCTTTAAGCTTTTTGCAGGGCGTTTGCACAGTGGACAACCGGAATAACCAAATTCACTAGTGCGTAACCTCTATACACCAACATATATGAATCAAAATGCCAAAAGCAGGCCATTTGAAAGAGTTAGGACTTTCAAATGTATAAGACATCTTCAGTTGGTCAAATTTCTGGTGGACAATATAGGATCACGGTGCTTAGGGATAAGTGAAGTGTGTAATTATATCATAAGAAAACCTGAACTTTCCTTTGTTGATCATCCATCTCATTGTGCAATCAGAGACCCACTAGTTTACAGAGCAGCTACCAGCAATGCAAAAGACCAGATAGTTCATGAAAATTCAATTAACCTAATGCATGATGTATTGAACCAAATTCCAGTACTGTTTGCATTTATTATTTAAAAATACCTCATTTTCAGCAGAATCTTTAAGGTCCTTGATGCGAGACTGCAGCATATCATATTGCGCCAATAGTTGCTGCTTGATAGCAACTACATCCACCAACCTCTGTGGCACCTGTAAGTGGAGACTAAATGAGAAGCATGTTTGGCTAAATCAAACTTCGCAACTCCTTCCTTTGTCTAAAAACCCCTATCCTTTGCAATCACATTTTCTTTTTTAATATTTATAGAACATTACTTAAATATATGGTTCTGCCGTTTGTTTTCTCATTTCCATCCTTCTCTGTCCATTCTCTATTGTCTAGCTAGTCTCTGATTGCCAAGCTTAAGAGGGATCATAACTTACCCAAATCTAGCAAAAAACGTAAGAGGATAACGTGGAAGTATTAAGACTGTGAAATAATTAGTAGCAGGAACCATTCTTTTCAAAGGGCGGAGGAAAAAGAAAAAAAGATGTTGGGAATAAGAACTGCAACTAGGAGGTCCTTAAACCACTTAAAATTTGTGCTTGCAGCTCCTCCCAGATAGAGTTAAAATGTGGCCTTGGGTCAAGGAGTAAATATGGAACTAAGTTCTGCAAGCTTTGAATACCTGTCCCAACTGTGGTAAAACCACTGCGTTGAAAGTGGCTGCAACAGCAAGAGATGTTGCAGCAGCTACTGGCAGAAACTGGGGCAAGTTGGGGTTGATAATCCCTGAAGCAGCATCTCCAGAGGCCAGTACCACGACAAGTGGAAGTAAAACGGATGGATTAAGTAAGGACAGCTTGTTGTTTGTAGAAGGGGCTCTTAGTAGAAGGGATTCCCGACCATCTCTGTGGTTTGTCATGCAAAGAGGCTCTGCCGGATAATACTTAGGGGCTTTGGGACTAAATCTAAATGGACCAAGTTCTCTGTAGACGCTTGAGGGAGCAGCTACAGCTACAGTCACTCTTTCTCCTGGTTGTGCAGGGACATCAGGTGTCTCAGTTGCAAATCTGTGTGTGCGAGCAACTCCAGAAGGGGTTTGCATCTGCAAATGAACATGCTCCAATCATGACTCAAGGAAATAAATGTTTACAAAATACTAACAATGATAACCATCAAATAATTTCAGTATTATAAAATGAACATTGATGAATCTGGTACTGCAGATACAAGAATGAACAGGGAAGAAATTATGTGCAAATAAGGTATATAGAAAAAACGCATAATGTTGACTATGAAATCAGTACCACAATTGAATGCACAGCTGAGGGTATGGTTTGCTTCATTATTTGAATAAATCCCAGCCACCTTTTCCAAGCTGGAACATCCATGCTGCGTTCGGCAGGACGAGATCCTTAGAGACAGTGAATATACCATGATCAACACACAAAACTGACACATACTTCTTTGAGGTAAAAGCTACTTTAGAAAAGGCTCTTTTTTGGATAATTGTTTTTCATGATTAATTACCCTAGTGAGAGGGCCTAAAGACCAGTTGCATGCTAACCTTATTTCCTCTGAGTCAATATTCACTATATCTCCAGATACAAGCTCATACTGATAGCGGCACTTTGCACAAGATACTACCTGCAAATATAATATTGTTAGTAAGCATATGAGCATACAGAGCATATACAGATTCAAGTACTTCAAACCAAACCTAACTGGGGCTTCTTCTATTTTTTTTTATTTTNTCATTGTCAGAAGTAGCTTGGGTCCGAGTCCCATCTCTCCCTAAGTGAGTCAAATTAAAGACTAATCAGATTAAGATTTATGCTTAATCTTTTTATGTTATATCTACATTTCACTATTTCAGTGAATGAACTGTATGGATTGTGCAAACTTAACTGATCATGAAAAGTGGTGCCCTAAATAGAACATGATACAGTATTGCAGTTAGCTGAATGTGCTCCTTCAACACCGCCATCCACCACCCCCCACCCCCCACCCCCCAGTGAAAAGAAAAAAGCTCTTGTGAACTGAATATGTGAAGTCTGAATCTGAGTTCTGATGACATTTATAAACAAGAAAACCACAAGAGACCTTAATGTGCATACTTGAATACCCTGTTGGGGTTGTGCAACAGCAACAGCTATCAGGCAAGTTGGACATCTCACAATCTTACCAAAAGGAACCTACAAAAAGAAATTCAACAATATACAGTTATCACATCACTCAGAGCTTCTAGGAAAGGATAATATGTCTTGTGAGAATGGTATAGCATCACATTAAGACCTTATCCGGCAGGCTCACATAACATAATCATTACTAAACAAGCCAAGGACAACCCTACCTACCTCTTCCCCAGGAGAAGCTCCGACTCGACAAATGTCTGAAACCATTTTAAGAGCATCAGAAACTCTCAATGAAGCCGCTAAACCCAGAACCAGTGTTGTATAAATGCTCAGATCCGGCCTTGACCATTTCCAATTCTCAACATAGCCATCATTCTCTTCCGAAACTGCAGACGTGCAACCTCATGAACTATGCAAGACATGCATTTCTAGCAAAAATAAATATTTTCCTCAGCCGTCCAAACTTTTTACTACGCACAACACAAACACAGGAAACTTTCCAGATACCCATAACCATTTAGTAGAGTTTCATACTCCATTCGTACCATACTGACAGTTGCCTTATGTTAAAAACTAGCTAATAAGCAAAGTTACTTGAGGTTTTAACCAGTATTATCAGTATCTGACTAATTAGGATAGTCGTTTGGGACATTTCAACATAGAAAAGAGCAAGTAACTATGGGATAAAAGGAGTACTAATCACTACTAATCCAGAAATGATAGTCACTGCTACAGATTTTGAATGCTCAGTAAAATACACTTTCTCTATATATAATTTGTAAAGAACTACGGTTCTTGCGCATTATCTTCCATACAACTAGTCATGACAAGTGGATTACTATCCACACATATTGTGATCAATAGAAAATAAAAAATGCAACCCATTCAGCTTTCCTCGTTAACACTGTGAGCAGAAAAGTCACTATATTTTCTACTAAATTCTAATTTACTCTCCTCCCTTCTGATAATAGCCAATTAGTAGAAGTAATACTCTTATTTTAGTTACTAATCACTTTTCCACAATCCTACACCTTTTTCTTATTTAGGGGGAATCAATAGTCAAAATGACTAAGCAAATAGTGGAGTACAGAGCTTATACTTTACAGTACAACACAACACAAACAAAAGATAGGAATGCAATGAAATTTGAAACCAAAGGACTACCATCACCACATTGAGCAAGAAAATCAACAAACACCAATAAATCTGTGATATCAACAAACACCATTAACAAACCAGTGAATTCAACATTATCAACTTCAATAAAACAAGGAAAAAATTGAAAGACCTTGGGTGAAAGAGGATGACCGCATGGCGGCGAACACAGATAGAGCCAAATCGGAATTGTTCCGTTCAAGAGCTGCTGTAATGATTCTGCGGCAGTCAGAGCAGCTCACAACACCTCTTCCTCCACTGCCATCTCCACGCGGCTTCGAATTCGATTTCGATTTTTCGGCGATCATATCCAGAACCTCGCTCGCGTCCTTCAACCTCGAAGCTCGGTTGATTATCTCATCATCCAACACTAAAACAGATGATGAAGATGACGATGACGATGATGAAGATGATGATGACGACGAAGACGAGGATGAACCTTCCTTTTCCTCTGCGACGCCGTTTCGAGGAGTTTCGCTTACGGAAGCTCGAGGTGCTTTAATGGCGGAGGGCTTGTTTGAGAAGGAAAGGGGAGAATATTGTTGAAGATTTTTGCCGATGAGAAGGAAGAACAAGCTGTTGTGGTGGTAGGAAGGAGAGAAGATGGGAGAGACGAGAAATGGAGAGCCCAGTTTTAGGTTTACCGCCATTAATGGAAGTTTCTTGAGTTTGTGTGACAGTGAGGGCAGAGAGGAGAGAGATGAATAGGGGGATGACGAATGAGAGGTTGAATTTCAACGGCATTTGAACCAAAAAATTGGCCAAGGAAAATTCAAAAAAAGTGGAAAAGTAATATATGGAGGTGCGGGGAATCGAACCCCGTGCCTCTCGCATGCGAAGCGAGCGCTCTACCATATGAGCTACACCCCCTTGTTGATACGTTTCTCATTTGGTTTAATGATGAGGTAAGCACTTGTTTTTTTAAATTTTTTTTTTATAAATAAACGGATGAGACCAAATTTATTTTTTGCATTACAGTCCACTAAATCAAAGTGATAAAATATAAGAGCATAATCTAATTGTGAGAGAACCAACTTATTTAATAGATTAAGCCGATAGTTAAAAGCTCACTAATTGTTACTCCCTCCGTTATCTAAAGAAGGTGACGCGTGAGTTGCGGAAAACCAAGCGTCACCTTGTTTGTAGAACGGAGGGAGTATGTATTTCTATTATCATGTGAAGAAACCAATTCAACCAACAGTTTAACATAGCTGGCGGCCCAATTACTGGTTTTATTCCTTAATTTGATCCCTCATGCGAATGCTCTTTACGCTTGAAGTGTAGATGTTCCACAGGCCCTACCTTGTGCTTGGGGACCTCAACTATACGAGTAAACTCTGTTATAAGAGCAAGGGGGTCCTTCTTGCTCTAATACCATGTGAAGGACCAATTCAACCAAAAGTTGAAGATGATAATTAGAGGCTTAAGCGAATGTCTTTTGTGCTTGAAACGTGGAAGATGCATATACTACCCAACCATATCATGTGAAATAACCAAAAAGTTCAACCTAATAATTTAAGGAAAATTTGTTTAGAATAATCCAAACTATCTGCAAATTGAAGAAAATAATCTCAACTTCACTATTTGTGTATAATAATCTAAACTATCACTTTGATTGCAATGCATGCACAAGCCTTGACGACATTAGCCTTCCGGTTACTTATTTGTTTTGATAATCCTCAAGTTGAAATCCCAATATATAGTTAAGGAAAAATTTCATTTTTGAGGTTTGGGCTAATCTCACTTTGGGTACCCGCATTTTTAATATTCTCAGTTAGGGTACCTGTACATTATGAAAACGTGTCAAAAAGGGTCAAATCACTGACTCCGTTTATTTTTCTGTTAACTTGGTGACGTGGCATTGACCACGTGATAGGGGATGTAGCAAAAAGACCTTTATACCCCTATACTTGAACTGATAAGTTGTATGCAACGGTTATAAAAATATGGATGGTGAAGATGTGATCAGAGATTTGATCAAGGGCTGAAATTGAATCAAGGGTAACGGTCAAATTTCCTCCCCCCTCTATATATAGAGAAGCAGATCAGTCTGCAAAAATTGCAACAAAAATTGGAAAAAATTCCCAAAAATTCTGAAAATAGTTCTGGAACTCCCAAATATCTAGAAAATTCAAAAGAAAATATCCCTTTAAAATCCAGAAATTCCCATAATTCCAAAAAAAATCCTTTTCAAATTTCCAACATTCCCAGAAACTCTCTAAAACCAATTAACATTATCCAAAAATCCTAAAAATTCCCAAAAAAACAGGGAAAAATCCAAAAAGTGTGAAGAAGGCAAAAAAAAAGTTGAGAAGATGGAAAGGAAAATAGCTAGAAGCATCATCCAAAATTTGAGGTTCAAGAACAAGGTATGTCCCAACTGTGATTTGAAAACGGATGTGAAGATATGTGAGAATGGGAACAACAAGTCCAAGATATACTACAAATGCAAGGCTTGTGGGTATTTTATGTGGTGGAACCCATTTGAAAATGAATAAGGAGCAGCAGAAATGATAGAAGCAGTTCAAGTTGCCATTGGCCATGCAAGAGGTGATTTAAATGGTGATATGAAAGAGATGAAGAAGAAGGTGGCAATGATGAACAAGATGTTGTACTTCATTATAGTCATGCTAGTGACACTACGCCAAAAACTAGATTTTATAACAGTTGAATTATAACATTTGTTGGAAAACTGTTATCATAGCATGGTTTATTTTGAAGTCGAAAGACTTTTATAACACTTTAATCAAAACGTTATAATATGTAGGTTTCTTATAACGGTTTAAGTTGCGAACAAATATAGGGGATGCCATCTATAACAGTTGCTTGTGGAACCGTTAGCATAGCTCCACGTAAAACTCAGTTGAAACCACCCACCCACCCCCATAAATTACGAAAAAACCACCAAAAATCTCACTCCTCTCTCTAATATCTCACCACCACATCCCTGCAACGCCTCTGCCCACCCTAGCTGTGCCCCAGCGCGGTGGACGACCCCATCGCCCCAACCTGGTTGCCGACCCATCGTCGTCGACCCACCCCATTGCAGCACCTGCGATGCTCCTCCAGCAAGGGGGAACGATGTCCCCTTCTCCGTCGACGCCCCCATTTTCACCTCACAAACAGTAATTGAGGGCTGAGGTACTTCCTCTTTCAAATTCTCTACTTTTTTAATTTGTTGTTGTTCTAGTTGATTTTTTTTAAATATATGTAAAAGTTTTGGATTCAACTGTAGATCTGTGCTAGGGTTCCTTTGCACTAACTTAGATGTTTTACAAAGTTTTGGTTCTAATTTCATTCCTAATTATGACAATTTGATCGAATGGAGCGATTAGGGTTTTTGAGAGAGGAAATTTGTGGTTTTGGAAAAAATTTCGAATGAATGTTTGTATTGGATTTTGGGTTGTGGATGGGATGATGAAGGGGAAGTAGACGGAAAGAGAAACTGATTGTGGGTGTTGCAATGGTAGAAGATATAATTTTGTAGGTTTTTTTTTGACAAAGTTGGTGAAGAATTTAGAGTTGTAATCTTAGTTAAGCAAGGTCTTTTCTGGGTTTAATATGCCATTTTCTAACCATTTCTTTTAGGAGAGTGATGGATAAGGTAGTGTGAACTCTGCTATTGTAAATTGGCTGTTGTTTACTTGTTTTTACATAGTGATGGGTG
>BSSO01000198.1:0-41513 GCA_030267885.1 Mesembryanthemum crystallinum
CTTCTTTTGCTCATTAAATATGAGGATAGGTCTTCCTTCATGTGCCATGTCAGCAAAACTGACGGAAAAAGTAACAGAGTTAGAGCTAAGTATTAAAGTGAAACTTTTTGTCAAATCTCAGGTCACCAAAATGGGAATACTTAAAATTGAGGTCACCAGTTTAATATTGCGCTATACGTCAGGGCACCAAAATGGAATTTTTCCAAAAAAAAAAGGCTTCATTTTTTTTTTTAATCAGAAAATGAAAAGAAAAGATGAAAAAACATTTGGTGAAAGTCAGATGGCATCTGAAATACACGTTTTCAGAACATGGTTTCCACGACAAGAGTGGGAATGGGGGATGGGATGGGATATGCTCTGCAGACGAGTGAGTAGTGGAGTAGGAATTAAATGACAACAAACAAGGGCTGTCCTTTAGACCCCCAGCTCTTTGTTTTTGCCTTTCAAAAAGTGTGTGGGGGGAGAGGAAGAGATAATAAAACAAAGTAAATTATATGGTGTTTTCGGGTTTAAAAGACGAGTGTAAGCAGTTTGAAAAACTTACTTTCTGATTCAAGTTCAATATTGTTGTGTTATTGTATTCCAATTCATAAAAGATAATTATAAGATGATAAACTTTTAATTTGTTCTCGAGTGCTCCCTATAAACATGAAAAAACAAAAAAAAGCCTTGTGAAATATGACACTTATATAATAAACCCATTGTTTAAAAGTTAAGAAAGTATTGTATATCTTGAATGTTCGAATGTGTGACTATATGTGATATTCACGTTCAATCCAAAAGTATAATGACTTTATCTCGAACTTGAGCTATTTATATGTAGATAATTTCTGAATGAGTGAGTGCATATTAGGAATAACACAGTTCTTCAGTCATGTTACTCAAATCATACACCTTTGGTGCTTATCAGGGGTTACTTAACTAATGGGTACTCAAACTACAATTTTCTCATAAGCAAATACTATGGAAGCTCAGTACAATAACAACGACCCAATGATAAGTCCACTGAGAGCAGGATCTAGGAAGGTCTGGATATACACACTTTTACCTCTAACTAGTAGAGAGGCTGTTTTCGAGACTATGGAAGCTCTGTATTGGCTTGTAAATTTGTTGGAGCATTGGGGTTTTTAATATTGTACTAAATAAGGGTAAAGTGAAGATGACTTTGTTTATGTGTTGGGCCATAAATGAAGTCGATTTGGATCAATGGGTAGTTGGGTACTTGAGCCCAAACCAAAAGGTAAGAAGATGTCGAAAGTGGTTCATGCTTTTCTTTGAGTGGTCCATGTAGTGGGCTGTAAGTTGGACCTTGTGACTAGTTGGGCCCAACTAATCAAACCAGGACAAATCAGTAATTTCCCCCCTATTTCCCTAAAATATGAGTAGTACAGTTGAACAATCTCAGTATACATAATCAATTTCTCACACATTATTATCCAGCTGAAACTTTGACTATAAAAGATGAAAGAAGGCTATGCAATAAAAGTCAAACTTTTCAACTAATGATGATAATAAAAGCGTCTCTCCTGGTGCAACTTTGACGAGAAAGGTACACTGATACTGCATAAAAAAGCTCGTGAATTGGTTTTCCAAATATTCATGCTGAAATGTTAACTTTGTTACAGCATATGTAATGCAAGGTTTTTGGAAGAGATTTGGAAAAGGTTTAGGATGTGTTCATTTTAATTGAAAAGAACTGAACTGAACTGAGTTGAGTTGACTTGAATGGACGCTAATGAATACTCCAAAATTTTTGAGAAAAAAAAAATATAGTTGAGTTAAACTGAACTGAATGCATAACCGCAAGTTGATGAATACCTATTGGGGATTTACACGAGATATGCCATCATAGCTGATGATCAACCTAAGAATCACAATTCCGTTGTACTCTTCCATCAACGTTCCACCAACAAGGCACCAAGTCATAGTCCATCTAAAAACATGATGCTCATTGCCAAGACCAGTAAAAGTCGACAAAAATGAAAGTTTATGCAAATATTGAACCACCTTCAATCACTGACTATTCCACAGCACCCAAGTTTAGACTTTAGTTTCAATATCATCCTAATACTTTTAAAACATTCTAGTAAAAGTTCCGCTAATCTTTAAGACTAACGGGATGTGAGGACCTGAGAAAAATCATTGTCGTAGCCTTTTCCAAATCCAAAGAGGGGTGGTAGAGGAGGGATGTGAGGTGAAATAGTAGAAGTCGATAGAAGCTTGGTCAAACGGACTTTAACTACCCTTAAAACACAAAGCTAAAAGAGAATAGTTCAAGAAACGAAAAAGAAATGGAAGTCGCCAATCTAAAGACAATCAACAAGAATAGTTCGATCCAATCAGTGATTTACAGAATACAATGGAGTATGAAATTACATGTTTTCCCATAACGAGCTTTCGATGAAGCATCTCTAAGTTACCAACAAGAAAGAGCATGCAATAGACACCAAAAGCTCCAAGGCAGCTTTCTAGCAAAGAAAGTAGGAGGTAACTATACTCTTTGAAATCGGAATTACAGGAAAAGTAACTACTTTGATTATACACGTGTATTGAACAAATTTGGCAGCATATCAGGAAAAGCAAGCTTTGAAGTGAAGCTCACCCTCAAAAATAGGGTCAGGGAACAAGCTTACCATGATATACTGATAGAAAGGGAAGAGGAGATTAACAGACTTTTGGCGTCCTTGCACCAAAATTATAGCGGTTGATCGGTATCTTGTCTTCCAAAAATCAATGGAAACTCATCAAATTGCTCTGAAGAACGGTCCTCAGACATGTTGTTTAGTGATTCATATACTTGATACATTGAAAATCTATCTTTGGGCCGAGAAACTACACAATTAGAAGCGATTGTGAGGACCTGAAGAATATCATCGTCGTGGCCTTTTCCACATATATCCTTGTCAATGGCTTCAATTACACGGCCAGAGCTCGATAGCTGATTTACCCAATCTACCAAGTTTCCCTTAAACCCTTCCTCCACTGCACTCAATTCCAATGGTTTCTGCCCTGTCACCAACTCCAAGAGAACAACCCCAAATGCATACACATCCCCTTTCAGCGATGCCACCATGGTGCTAGAGTACTCTGGTGCTATATAACCAAATTCTCCTAGATCCCCATTAACAAAGCTGCTCTCATTCGACTCGGACGTAGACATCAGCCTTGCCAGCCCAAAATCAATTATCCTAGAATCCAAATCCTCGTCCAAAAGAATCACATTTGAACTTATGTTTTGGTGCAAATATGGCGGCTCCACTCCATGATGGAGCCAAGCAAGACCTCTAGCAGCACCTAAACAGATTCTAAACCTAGTTGGCCAATCCAAAAAGATTGTCCTTCCATGTAGCACCAAATTCAAAGTCCCATTTGCCATGTGTTTATAAACTAACAGCTTCTCATCCTCGACAACACAATAACCCAACAAAGGCACCAAATTTGGATGCCTGAGCTTCCCCAACCGATTCATTTCCGTCCTAAACAGCTTCTCACTCAGCTTACAAGTATTAAGCCGCTTGATCGCCAATGCAGACCCATCCGGCAACATAGCCTTGTACGTAGTCCCCATCCTAGTCGAAATCATCACATTTTCCCGGCTAAAATTGTTGGTTGCAACCAGCAAATCCACCACCTTAACCTTCACAAGCGGTTTCTTGAACAAAGAAACCTGAGAGAGCTTGTGAGCCCTCAACCTATCAACCCAACTACCATCATCTGCTCGCCCAAGCCCGTATCCTTCCTTCCTCCTCCTACTCGCCCTCGAAAAATACCACCACCACACCCCAAACCCTAACAACAACGACGCAGCCGCCCCAAACACACCCGCCGCGATTATAATCGCCAAATTCCGCTTACTCAACCCACCACAACTAGACCCAGTTGGCTCCCCACACAACCCATGATTCCCATCAAAATTAGACGCATCAAACTTCCCTAAAGAGGCCGGAATTGGCCCAGATAGATGATTATTCGCAACCGAGAAAGTCGAAAGCCTATCCAAATTAGACAATTGAAAGGGAAGAACCCCAGATAACTTATTATCAGACAAAACCAACTTGTGCAAATACTTGCAATTCCCAATATCAGGCGGAATTTCACCAGATAATTGATTATTAGACAAATCTAGGGTAACCAAGAAAGGAATCCATGAACAAATGTTGGAGGGTATCGGGCCAGAGAGAGAATTACCAGAAAGATCAAGAGTTTGAAGACTGGAGCAATACTGAAGAGAATCTGGGATTTGCCCATTAAGCTCAAAATCACGAAGTTGAAGACTGATGAGCCGATTCTCACGGTCGTTCCAGCAAGAAGCACCAACGAACTGGCAAACAAACCCAACTGATGAATTTGTGAAGGACCATGAACTGAGCCTCTCTTGTGGGTCATTCAAAGCGCTTTTCAAACCTTTAAGGCACCTGACATCATCTTCTGCAGAGTCTGAGACTGAGAAAAGTGAGACTAGAAAGAGAAGAGAGAGAAAAAGAAGAGGGTTTAGATCTGAAGAAAATTTCATGGTTTAATAATGGAAGAAGAAACCATAGAGAATTTTGTGATGGGGTTTAGTTTAGGGTTGAGGAAGATGATGAAGACGAGTAAGAAAGAAGAAAGGTGTTGAATTTGAATGAGTCTAAAGAGAAGAAGGGGGATTTTGACTAAACTTTTTGGAGTACAACTTTTTCCAGTTTTGGTGGAGGAGAGAGAAAGGGGACAACTGCTGTCATACTCACTCAGAGAATGAATTATGGCTATCACCAACTAAACCCAGCATCATTTGTACTCATTCATCACCAGCCACTATTCTCTTCATTCTTCTTCTTGCAATTTTCACTTCAGCTAATGTGAACTTTAATTCATTTCTTAACTTCAATTTAAATTTAGTAAATTTTTATTTGATTCACTTCTGTACAAAAAAAATAAAAAAAAATCTACTAAGTTCAGAATCACTGTATGTACAATAGATCAAATTCATAATCATAACTAGCTCTTTATTGTTGCAATTGTATTGAGATTTGACTTTGTTCTCCTCAACTTATTTTTGATAAAATTTAACAAAATCAGTAAAATCAGCAAAATTAACAAAGTCGCTCTCTGTCGATTCTAATGAATCAACAAAATCAGTAGAATCAACGAAAAATCAATAGCATTAACAAAAACCACCAATCAACAATAAATATCAACAAAGATAATATGAAGAGAACATAGCCTTAAACTCAACTTTTACCATCGCACAATGCGACCTCAATGGCTTATGAGAAATTCTTAGAATTCAAATTTCCTATTTTGGTATATATATTCATGCTCACAATTAACCCATATGATATAATTCTATACGTATTGTATTGAGATTTCTGATCAAACTTAAAGCAAAAGGCAATTGACAAAATTCTCTTTATTTTACCCTTATGCATTGAGGACAAATAATAGGAGTATCATTCTCCAAAACATTGTTCAAAAAGAAATTACAAACATCATTATTATGTTTTTATAGCGTTGAATTTGCCACAACAACAGTTATCACCGTTAAAGCATCCAGCATCAATGCCTTTGCCATATTTGGAGCAAGCTTGAATGCAACTTTGCTTTGTGCATCCTGGAAGATGAAATGGTGCAGGGTTGCATATTGGTCCAGGTATCCGTTGTGCCTCTCCCAACTTTGTTACACTCCATCCTAATCAATAATCAATAATTAGTATTAACAATCTAAGCAAAAATTCAAAGGTCGATCGACAAAGATATCATTTCGAGTTGCTCAAAGAGATTCATCTTCGATAGTTTGGCAAGGTTCTTCTATATGTTTGAAACCAATGACTGTTGCAACTTACAAGTATACGTTGTTCATGTTCAAATGAATCCATCTTCTCTTTAAATGCATAACAAAATGAAAATAAAAATAAAGATGGATAGATATATTTACCTGGGAAGGATGATAAGAACAAAATGAAGAGGGCTAGGCTAAGAAATGCGAGTTTTCTCATTGTCGAGACTCGAGATGAAATTGGAGATCAAACTATAGGCACACTAGCATAGAGAATATGTGCACTTGGTACTTATAAGCATATTATTAACCTATTTATTGAATGATATATTTCTTTATTGGACTCGATCTTCCTTCAATTAATTTTCATATATGAAGGTATAACATATCAAAAAATTTGGAATTTCAAATACATATATGTATGCATCTGATTTAATTCTGTTTAGACTCAGCATACACGCCTTATTGCCTGCCCTTCGGTAGTAGCATATCCAAAGTTCCATGGTCTAATTGATAATGTGAAAATAAATAAATAAATAAACAACTCATTTCAAACTCAAACGTATCTTGTACTACTATATATGTGTAATTACAGGGGAATGTGAAAAGGAATAATTAGTAAATTGAGATTTGAATTGATTTGATTTGAGATAATGTGATCAGCTGAACTAAACTCAGCATAAAGGCCAAGGAATTAAACCCAAGATGTGTTTGGCCCACTACTGGTAAACAAGCTATAGCTTTTCAGGGGTCCAAGCCTCTTAGAAAGCACCTACATGAATCTATTTGTGGAATACCCAACGCCATGCGTTAGAAGGTGTCCTTTAGTCATGCCCAAGGAGAAAGTAAAGAAAAAAGAAAAGAGACAAAAAATTAAGCTCAGAAGAAGTCATGGTAGAGGAAGTTTATAGTAATTACTAATTTATTATTGAGTGCTTGAGGAATAGGGTTAAACCACCTAGCATGAATCAACATAGTTCTACTGTTAATTTCAGATTAGCTTGTTAATTTTCATCTCCATCTCTCCAGGTTGCTTGAATAAGAACAAGGATGTATCACCATGACAGTTTAACACACTACTTGCATATGAATTACCTAGTGAGTGTGTAATCACAGAGAAAGTGGTCTAATGCAATATAACATACATCACAATTACCTTCTTGTCGACAATGATGGAAACGTACTGAAGGCATATATTCCGATTAACATGTGGATAGAAAAGTTTTGACTCTCATGTGCACTGTGTAGTTATGTTGCATCCCAATTTGAAAGGTACTTGAGCTGTAGAAGTAAACTTAACATAAGCCCCATCCACGATCAGTTTGGAGTTTGGAAGGTATTTGAGCCTTAGAAGCAAGTTAACCTTGCAGGTGTTTTGCCAAGCAGACGCTTTTAGAATCCAGAAACTGATGCTAGGCCAGTCAATAGATATGTAAAAATCTTCAAAAATTTCTTGGCAGCTCAAAACAAAATCTGGGGGCTTAAGAAGGAGAAGCCACGTCTTTAACAGAATCTGCACCAAATTACAAGAATATGTTAACAGCTATAATGACATTATCTAGCTTCACCTGGTGGTGATCGGTCTTTAACAGGGGGTAGGGTGTTATTGCAGAAGAATCTAGAAAGGTAGCAAATCTCAAGTGCCATTAACGCAAAAGCAAAACAAAAAATGCCGGTTAAAGGCCGTAAGTATGTATGAATTAAAGCAAACAAATGCTGAATGAACTTTTGACATTGCCTAGATAGAAGACCAAACTGTACCACACCAACAACGTAAAACTATAAAAGATGCGGAATGAATCTTGTTCAGGACTCACTTAATTGCACAAATGCATAGATCAAGTGGTGCAATTAATTAATCATTCAGCTCCTGAAGATAAACATACATGAAGTTTAGCATGCATAATAATAATGCACCTTAAAGGTTTACAACACATCCTATTCTGAAAGGCACTTCAATTATATGAGTAATTTTTCAGATGAAGCGTCATGAGATCTCATTTCTCAAGGAAAATACAACATATAATCTGACATACTTCGCAGTTAACAAAGATAATGAAATTAAGAATAGATACCAGTTGGAGTGAAGTACAAAGCATGATTGCAGACGGGCTCTAGAACTTCAATGAAGTAGCACATAAACAGTCAGTGACAGGTACCTGCCCCATTCCTTTTGGATTCTGCTACAATAGATGGTGAAATGACACTCTGAACACAACCTAATTTATGAGTTCAACTTCTTGTTAAAGGTTAAAGGCCGGGGGTAAGTTTTAGGAAATAAACATAGACCGACCAGTCTTCCTAATTTCCTAATTGAAAGTAAAACTTGTACGGATCTTTGTGAATCCAATCACGTCACTGCATAAAGATAATGTCTTCCATGTGTGCAAGTACCTCGTGAGAAAAATTGATTTGACTTCTCCAAGTCACTTTAAAATGTCAATAAAAACATCACTATGCGAGTGACCGCCGCACATGGCCAAGCACTATCCCAAGACAAAGAAAAACTCACAGAGGAAACCAGCAATTTGGTTAAACATCTCAAGGACCAAAACGAAACCTAGGATACTTCTTGATGCATAGCTTGTTTATCACAGAAAAGACCTAATACAGAGATAGTCCTTGTTTCAACTCCAAATAGAAACTGGGAAGCTCATGACCGACTCTTCTCCACTTGCTGGTCCTCAAGGAAAAGAAATATGCCACGAGTCCTTTGGTGATATCACTGATAATCGTATAGACATCAACATAGGACGCGTACCCAAATCCCCAACAAATCTTACACTTCCTAAACATCACCAGGAAGGGGTCTGAAAATTTGTAAATCCCAAATAATGAGATCACAGATGTAGATGCAACCCACAGAAGAAGAAACAAAGCAAGCAGGCCACTACATGAGTCTTAACATTACTACTAAACTCCCATTCATATATACCCATGATACTAACATTATCAGCTACTTACAAATATTGGCAAACAAGGAGGAAAGTAAGATTAATCTCCATTTACTCTCTTCAACGCAAAATATGCAGGACTTTAAAAAAAGCTGAGTCTTAAACTCAAATATATAGATTAAAAAAGCATTAGCAAACATCCTATACAAAACCAAGGATGTAACGACTACTTGCTCTATAGAGACATCGCAACCTCTCAAATGCTAAGAGAGCCATCTAGCACATGCAAAGAACAAAATCAAATAGAAAAATAACTAACACAATGAGTATCAAGCACATAATGAGTGAGTCACGCATTGCTTACCTCTTTTATTCCTCTTGCAGTTCCACAAAGTTTAAAGGTGAAATTAGGTTTGGAACATGATTCACAATATAATCTTCGACCATGTGTCCGAAGGTCGCAAGTTTGGTATATTCCATAGGGCATGAACTGGGGTCAACCAGCCCTAGCTCCCCCAGTCTATGTAGTATGAAGAACTTTCTAGTCCTCGTAAATCCGACCAAGTTTTGGCATACACTTAAGTTTAAATCTCTAGACAGATGAATCGACTCCTCCTGTCCAGGATACTTCAACATAGTTATACGGGGTTCATCCCGCAAAGATTCATACTTGGCCAAGCACCCCCCTATAACACATAGGCACATATAAGAGCGGTAATGAGTCCATCCCGTAAACAGGTTATTGGGGACAAAACTCTCAAGAACCAAATCAAAAGCAAAAAATTTCACCGGTTCCCCTCTCATGCCCACCTTCCAATACACAGTCTCATCAACCAGTACTCCGCGCTGTGACACGTATACATCGTGAAAACCAACATCGTCAGGGTCGTCGTCGTCATCATCATCATTAATTTCTCTCCATTTATTGCTCCTCAATGAGTAGACATATGCAAACATATCCAGGGGGTCAGACTTTTTGATTATTTGTACCACCTTATAGTCATCAACAGACGATACATACCCAAATCCCCAATAGAGCACCCACTGTGGCTTACGAGAAGATTTCAATGGCAAAGGGCCTGTAATTTTGCGCCATTGGCGGGAGATAGGGTTCCAAATAATGAAGTAACCTGACATAGAAGCTAAGCAAACAAGCCCATTACAAGAACCCACAACACGAAAGTCATTACCCAATACATCAAAGTTAACGCCTAACCTAATCAAACCCTTTTTGCCATAATAAGCATCAATCTCTTCATCATCGTCATCATGATAATAGAAAAGGTTAAAGAAAAGGCCAGAATGAATAAAGATGCACTGAGTGGGGAAAGAGGGGTGAGAAAATGGTGATAATTTGAAGTGAGCAGTAACGAATTTGTGAGAAGAGAGAGTAGAGTACCAGGTTTTCGAAACGGATTTGAAACGGAGAAGCGATTTGATGGGCAGCCTTGTGAGGATGTGATCAGTCATCAAATCGTCAGGTAGGTGTCGTTGCCGGAGAACTTCTTCTTCACCGGTAGAGGTGATGATTCTAACCCCGCCAGCCGCCATTGTTAGTCAAAGGCAATTTACTGTGCCCAGTAAACTGCTTCACACTGCCATTTGTCTTCGAATATGGCTCTCGCACAGCCCAGCTGGGTGGTGCTGGGATGTGGGATGTGGGATGTGGCATCGTACAACTTTGGTCAACTGAGTCCTAATTATTTTAAATTAGAGTGAATCCAATTCTTTTAAGTGCCAATATGTTCTTTTTGCTTTGTGGTTTAGATTTTTTTTCCATCAAATTACCTTTAGCCGTTTTCTGGTAGATTTTAAAATTTTTGGACTATTTTACTCTCACGTGAGACATAGATGCTGCATAGTCACATAACCTGCTATTTTTTTTTTTCTTTTTGATTTTCCCCCCTCCTCAACTCAAATTACACAAAAATGAAGATCAAATTTTCAAATTCCCAAAATAAAAAGAAAAATAACATCAGGTTAAGTGACCATGTGCCTCCCACGTGAGGGCAAAATGGTCCAAAAAATTAAAAATTCATCAAAATCCGGCCAAAGTGCTATGGCAAAAAAAGAAGAAAAAAAAAATTTGGGATGTTATACTTTTAGACATTCACCAGTAAAAAAGACACTTAATGGAATATACCACTATTTCCACCTTTATCATCTATGCATCAATGTAAATGGATTGGTGGTACTGGTGTGCAAATTGCAAGTCCTTCAACTTTAACCATCAACACCTGATCATAAAACACACACACAAAACACAAGTGCGTGCTCGTGCGCAGATAATATTTGTTAGATTAACTAAGGTGAGAAGGGAAACATTATATAATTCAGCTCGTATGGATCTTTTGCTAATGTATGTACAATGGAAAAAATCATGTGGAGAGACAAAATTTGCGAGATAACCTGACCTTCATTATTGAGCAGTCTATTTTTGTAATCCTTTTGCATTATAGTTTCTTATTATATATATTATCTAAACTTCAAAAGTGGTTGAATTTACATAAAATGGTCTTTGAAATATATTAAAAAGGCAAGAAGTTGATGATAACAATAATAAATAAATAATAGTAAGCTTTTGATATGGTATTTAAGATGCATAAAATAAAAGGACATTTTAGAGCAAACCTAACAAAAATAATCAATTACATTCCTTTCAATTTCCCTTTTTTTATTCATTTCCATTACTCAATGGTAAACCAAACGATCCTTGAGATGTATAAGAAAAAGATTACCATATTCAGCATTGATGCGCTCCTCCTTTATCGTCATCCATATCTCACCTTTAAGGAAAAACCGACAGAGATTGGTGAGTATTTTTTTAAATTTATAGAAGGACAGCATTTGTAATCTCATCTCTATAACATTTGGTTCTAGTGGCAAAACCATATATTATTATAAGTGTAAATTGTGATAATTGATATTAGGAACCAAATTTATTTAGGCGAGGTACTTAAGGCATGTTTACCTCAATTATCTGGGTAGTGTCCAATTCAATTAAACTGATATATGTTCTGTTCAGTTGCAAGTATAAATATATAATGTTCATAAGTGTTAAATGATTGACGATGTGAAGCCCCACTAGACAATATACATAATGATTGCTACTTGCTTGCCAAGTTATATTAAGCCATTGTCTATTTGTAAATCTCTTTCAATCATAATGCTCACAAGGTGTTGAAATATGTCCCTATCAAGTGTAATTGCTCTTTGCACAGCCTTGAACAACGATGACAATGATGATGACAAGAAAAAAATAGTTTTGTATAAATTACATTCAATTTAATCATGATAATTTTAGCTCATTTAATTTATATTCAACTAAGTTTCAATCAACTTAGTCAAATGACTTAAATATAATAGACCCTATTGTGAATGAACTAAAATTATTGCCCGTGGTTAAAATAAGTAGATGTCAGCTTGACATTACATTTTCAGGCAACTCTTAAACTTTGTAGCACCTTTTAATTTAAGAAAATAAAACTTTCACATGAACTTGTTAAATGCATTAATCATGGCTATGAGGTATCGATTATGAAATAAACTAATGTTATATCAAGTTTAAATGTGTTGTGGGGTCAAGGGTATGGAGTTAAAAAAGTGAAGGTCCCCAAGTCATCCCATTATATAGTAAAGGAAGGGGCTCATTGTAAGCGGATAGCTAGAAAACGAACCAAGACAAGCCTATGAGCGAAATCGGGTTGAGATCGATGAAGCCTTCGCAGGGGCAAGTCTGCCTAGACAGGTGCCCCTGTGGCCCGTTTGGGCAGAGAGGTTAAATTGCTTGTAGCAGTGTCATTGGGTTCGCCTGGACGGACCGGGTGGCCCTACGGTTTGCCTTACATGAGTTTTCGGCAATTATTTTCTACGAGATATAATTTTCATATTTTTGTTATAATAGTTTGAGAGACTTATTTTGATAATAATTCGTATTTTACCAGTACATGTAATTAGGAAAATATATTGTATTTTTAGGAAGCTTATTAGGTGTGCTTTGATTAGGATTTTGTGATATTTAGCTTGGGAAAGGGCTCTCATAGTTTAATTCATGTTAAGACTTTAGTTTGAGATATGTCCATAAAAAGACTTGTATAACCTAAATCAATTAGAGTAGCAAGTGATATAGAGAGAGCACAATCATAATTATATAGAGATTATAGTGAATTCGTGGTTTTTTTCAAAATTGGGGTTTTCCACGTTAAAAACTCTCAGTATGTCTTTGCATACTTTAATCTCGTTTTTTCGCACATTTTATTACTACTACCTAATAACTAAATATATAATCATTTTTTGAAAGAAGAATAATATAATGATGTTAGTCGTCCATGAACCCATGATTTATGGGTTATGTTTGGTGTAGTCATGATTTAAAAATGGTCTCGTGCGTGCGTGCCTATGATATTTGGTTGATGAGCTACTCTTTTCTTATATGCAGTATATTTATAAGTTGCAACTTCCAAAGTTTGAATAATACTAGTACTCCTCACTTGAGTCACTCTACTAGTGATAGAAGATCCATCAGGGAAACACGAAACATCGGCCCCATAATTTCTTGCTGCCGTGCCGGCTCGTGTGGGCAACTCACGTCACGTGTCCTCTTCTAATACACCCCCCCCTCTCCACTCTCCAAACTACCGTTTCCATATCACGCGCTCCTTTTCTCTCTTACAAGTAACCATCAACCTCACGTGTCTAGTCCATAAAAGCGAGTACTTTACAGTGAAAAACTTACTCGCAACGCCATTGGCTGAATCATCGAAGGATACACACACAGTATTTAATTTAATTTAATTTAATTTAATTTTCGAAATAGGCGCTCACTCTACTGGGAAGGGCGCAAGGTAGCCGACAACTGTTCTATATTTTGACGTGGACGCATCGATTCTACTCTGAAAAGAAAACCATTATTTTTGGAGCGGGAGAGCCAGCTTCCAATGCGCCTTTCTTATCATGCGCACCCCCTATATTGGAAGAATTTTTTTTTTTTTTTTTTACCGGAAACCCACACCGACCCGTAGAAATCCACCGTTAAATCATTGAAAAGAAGCAGTCGAGAGATGATTCAATATTCCCGCACATTGAAGTAGGCCCACCCCCTATATTACTAGCTAGCTCAAAGTTTTTCGTCCAATCCAAATTTATTTTTTGGATTTATGTCATAGATATAATGGAGAGATTTGAAAAAATATGGATTTCATGGAGAATGAGTATTATTTGATGTGATTGGTCTGTCTCCCTCATTTTTATTCGAAAAATTTAAATCTGTTGAAATTTCATAAATAACTCATGATAATGATCATTGAACAAATTTTGTATTTACTCTAATTTAATTCAATTTAGTTTGTTTGTTTGGATAATGCAACCATTTTAGAATGGTTTATGGTCCTTTTTTTCACATTTTTAAAGTGAAAATCAAAGAGCATTATAATCAAAATGACTGTCAATAAATTCATGCTTAACTTGAAAATGTGTACAAATAAACTTTTGATAACAATGTTATCTCAACATCAACCAGCTTAAATATTGATACATACTATGAGTTAAGGTGTTCATTTCATTTTACCAAATTACATTTCAAATCGTTCAATAAAATTCAGTCCAAGTAAACAATTTTTTTTTTTTTTTTTTTTGGTACCTGATATATAAGTTAAAGTTTGTTTACCAATGAGCAATGGGACAAACACTTCTTAGGTCAATTCCAATTTATTTTTAATAACAAAATACTTACTCTACTTGTCTCACTACAGTATCAAGACTGTAGGACCACGAGGTGCGACCCTTTTTTTTCTTTTTTTTTCTTTTTGTTTTGTTTTGTTTTGGTAGGTGCGAGTACGACGCACTAGAAGCCCACAAATTTGTGTTGTCTGTGGCCCGCTTACGAAGACGCTCCTCCATCTGTATTTTTTTTTCTCTCTCTCTCTCTCCTCCACTGGAGAAGCCAAACCAGTGTAGTAGTAGGAGAGTAGACTGTGGACTACATACACACTACACTACCACCTTGAGAGGAGAGAGAAAACCCCAACCCCAACTTCAACCCCACTTTTGTTTTTGTTTTCTTCTTCCTCGTTTCCATTGCCATTAACAGCAACAGCAGCTTGCAGAGCACAGCAGCTCTGCTCTCTGTAACTCTGCCATCGATCCTTTCCTAGGGTTTGCTGCTAGTGCTACACACATCAACAAAAAGAAAAGAAAGAAAGAAATAAACTCTCAATCAATCTGTAATTACTCCATCAATCACATTCTTCATCGAATCAACTGCTGCTGCTTCGCTTTTCATGATCTTACTACTCCATTTCTTTTCGATTCGTATTTCTGATTCTTCTTCTTCTTCTTTATATTCCTTCTCCTTTTTCAATGTGATTGCGATGTGAGCTCAAAACTCATCCCAATCACGCCTCACATTTTTTTCTTTTTCCAGTAGGTGAAAAAGTACGGAGAGTAGGAAATTCGTTGGTTTCTCAGTGTAGCTTTATGACCACTAGCATCTCTCCACTCTATCGAACAGTTCTTTTCTCCTGTTCCCTTTTTCCGCTAAAAATGGCGGTCGAACCTCTTTGCTGCTCCCATCGATTTCTGAAGGACCTGCCATTTCGCTGTTAGGTTTAGGGATTTCTTCTTCTTCTTTTTGATTGCATGTTTTAGGTGATTTTGAGGAGTGAAGTGAAGCGAAGCGTAAAAATGAGTGAATCAGCAGCAGCAAGAGCATCTTCAGCTTTGGCGATAACTGAGAGGAAACCTAATAATCAAAGACCTGGTGGTTGCGTCGGCATTTTCTTCCAGCTCTTCGACTGGAATCGAAGATTCTCCAAGAAGAAATTCTTCCCCAAGAAGCTTCTTGCCCCTGGTTAGCCTCCCTTCTTTCCTAATTCCTCTCTCTTACATTTGTGTCACTGTGTGGTGTTTTGATTATGTTCACATC
Source organism: Mesembryanthemum crystallinum (assembly GCA_030267885.1). Classification (NCBI taxonomy): domain Eukaryota; kingdom Viridiplantae; phylum Streptophyta; class Magnoliopsida; order Caryophyllales; family Aizoaceae; genus Mesembryanthemum; species Mesembryanthemum crystallinum. Next base: position 15,572 of record BSSO01000198.1, read on the forward strand.
TCAGCTCGTGCAAAAGTTTCGAAGAAATTCAATGCGGATGAGAAGTTGCCAGTAGGAAAGCATCTACTGGTATGCATTTGTTTGCTATAATTCTAATCTGTGAAATCAATTGCTTCGATTTTGATGCTTATGATATTGACTTGTTTGCTTAATTATAGATTGCTACCGATGAGAATAATGGTGGGTTCCCAAATAATAATGTGAAGAAAAATGGGGATCGTAGACTTAGTTTAGAGCAGAAAAAACAGAAAATGCAAGCTCCTGGGTTGGTTGCTAGGCTTATGGGCTTGGAGGCTCTGCCTGCTGCTCCTGTAGTTCATAAAGTTGGGGTTGACAAGGGTTCCCCTAGGGATGATTGTAAGGGAAAGGGAGGGAGTGGGTCCGACAAGACGGATTCCAGCCCCGAGAAGGGGAATGTGAGGCCTCAGAAGATTCAGAGGACAGGGGTCTCAGAGCGGCGACCGGTTACTAGGTTCGGTGCTGAGGCTCTACAGATTAAGAATGTTTTGTCGAGGTCCAGGAAGCATCACCACCAAAAGCTTGTGTCTCCTGTGAAGAGTCCCAAAATGGGGCGTAGCAAGTCTAGGTTGATGGATGCTGCTGCTAGGATTTTGGAACCGGGGATACAGGCTACAAGCAGAGCTAGGTGTAGTCTTACTTATTCTAACTCGATGGGTCAGGCGTGTAAGGAGGATGTGATGAGGGAGATGAAAGCGGATATGGATTGGCAAAGACAATGTAGTTCCAAGTTGAGTGCAACTCATTCTTTGAATCCACATGATTCTTGTAGGAACTGTGGCAACATCTTGGAGAGTATGGATATGAGATCTGTTGCAGAAGAAGAGGCGATGAGGGTTGATGTGCCTGCCTCCAATTTCAGGGAGGCCTTCTTTTGTGGATTAGAGGAAAGTAGGCCAAGACCTGCCATATATTTGGAGAACGAAACAGATGTAGTTTTGTTGAAAACCAGGTACCGACCTGAGTGTGGTTCAGCTCATTCTGAGGAAAAGAGATCAACTCAGAATGAAACAATTGGGCATGGAATGCAACAATCTGAATTTTATAATCAAATTCCAGCTAACAGAATGTTCACGTCTCAGAAAGACGCGTCACCTTCTTCAAATTTTGCTTTGAAGAATAGGACACAAAGGCATGGCCAGATGCTGGTTGGAGATAGAGTCCCACCAAGATCTAAGCTGGGAAATGCTCACAGCAGAAGAGTATCATCGTCTGTCAGTACTGCTTCAGAAACGAAAGATTTCATCGCCTTAAACCGCAATATTAGTCGGACCCGCCTTAGAGTACCTATCAAATCCGATAGCAATGTCGAACCAGATAGACGATTTTCCACATGTAAGAATGAATCCCTAGCAACACAAAGAAGTCCTGTTAGGAAAAGGAGGACCCTCAATGCTAGTAGGCAAGCTGAGAGTGCAGGTTCTGGGAGTTCATTACTTGAAAAGCAGAGAAGTAACAAGGGCAATGCAATGACTGGAAACACGCCTAGAGACGCCCCCAGAGTTCGTGCTAACTCTGTGAATCAAACTTATGTCAGAAGCAGGCCAACAAGCCAAAGAGGCAGTAAGGAGACAGATATTGTGTCTTTCACCTTCAACTCCCCTGTAAAGTCCAGTGTTGGGACCTTTTCGCATAATGAAATGGATGTGAAGGGAAGGGATCGAATTGGTCAGGTCTCTAATGAGAATATGCAGGACAAGGTAATGATGGAAGACAATGGCATGAAAAAGGTTTCCCATAACTCTTTGCAGATAAATGGAGATGCTCTAGGAGCTATCTTAGAGCAAAAGTTGAAGGAGCTGACACACCAGGTGGAGAATGAAGCGGCAACAGGTTTCGTTCCGTCTGCCAGAACCACTGCTTCGATTCTTCAAGAGCTAATATCTGCCTTGACAGCTGAGAAGCCAATTTCATATGCAGATGGAACCCATGAACCTGAGGTAGAAGATTCTCAGTCCGCTGTTGATAGCATGGACACAGTTTCTCAGGTCAGTTGCTATGTATGTTGCTTATACTTTTGACCACTGGCCTTATAAGTGACAGGAAGATGCAATATATCATCTATGAATGATCTGAATTCTCAAAGGCTTGTTACTTCCCAAAGCTAAATTTGTGTTAAAAAATGCCATAGTCTTTGTTAGGATATGCAACTTTGATGCCAATAGAGTTAGTGGTGTACAATTGTACATTGCATGTTACCTATTCAATTTGTTTTGCAAAGGTAGCAACTGCTGTTGATTGACAATTTCACTCATTGCATACATGTGATGTTTCTTCAAATTCTNTGTTTGAATTGAATGCATATGATGAAGTCAGCATAATTTTGGTTATTTGCTTAGTTGTAGAAAGCTTAAGGTACTTTGTGAATCTGTATGCTCTTGTACACATGCTCCAACAATCAGGAATGCTGAGGTTGTGAATGTATGATTATTTTGCATCTATGTGATGAAGTTGCCATCTAGATCCACGAAAACTCTGACCCATGAAGATTTGATGCGAATCTAAAATATAACTTTCTCTACCTGTGTTCTCACTTCTCAGTAACAATTTTGGGCAGCATAACGTAGTATGATCTNGTCAAACCGCTATCTTTGTTTCAGAATAACTTAAACGCATTGTCTTACTTACTTGCCAGAAAATGTTGTTAAGCAAATATCTTGCTTATTAGGCTTCCGTGTTTAGCGTTAATCCATGTTAGTCATACATCCTAAAGGAAAGTCCAAGCCATTTCTTGGTAGCAAATCATATTATTTAGCATTGACGGTTGAATATTTGATCCTGCCTGTGAGCCTTGGCTATGGATTCTTATGAGTCTGGTGTTAATGCATTTTGATGATACTCTGAACTTTTTGGATATATATATACTCTCTGGAGTCTGAATTGGCATTCCTGTCTTGTAAGCAATGCCATGGATTATAATTCTGAAGATGGATGTAGTATTAGTTAAATTGATCAGACCATGATACTTTTTCACGTCTGATATATCCTGTCATTCTAATTCCATTTAGGCCGAGTCGAGGATCAAAAGGTCATCAGATGGGTTTTCACATGAGGCTGATCACTTTAGCCCAGGATGCGTTCTTGATGCATCATTCTCAAACGAAAGCTGCATTTCAAGCAGTATTGGTGATATTTCAGGTAAATGTTTTAAACTGATTTAAACTGGTTAAGGAACATACAACTCCATAGCTGTATGATTTCAGTAAAATTTCTCTTTATTTAGTTTATTTACCTATTTCTCTTCATATTCTTTTAATTCTAGGACACATACTGCAACCAGACTGTATGGATCTGTCCTATGACACAATACCACCGGCTTGCACAGATGCTGATCTGCTGGACTCAGCATCCTCAACGAAAAAGATTAGAAGTAGTGATTTAACAGTGGTGACTGCTCTTGTACTCCATACCTCTGCAGTACTAGAGAATGTCAACCTTGTTCATGCAAAACTAACAGGAACCAAGCTTGACTATGTACGGGAGATCGTTTTGAATGCTGAATTGTTATTTGGCAAAGCTGATCTACATAGGTCATCCAAAATTGTGGATTTTCTCGTAGGCCCGTTTCTAGATGAATTGGAAACCCTTGTGATCGCTGCATGGAAGAATAGCGTTGTTCTTGGTTTGGAAGTGAGAAACGAAGAAAGTCCGTTAAGGAGATTTCTGTTCGACTGTATCATAGAGTGTCTTGATGTCAAATACAGTACGTACAGTAATCTTGGGCGCAGGGCGTGGAGTAGACTACCGAAGTGCATGAATGCTGATATTTTGATTAAGGTGTTTGACGAAGAAGTTAGAAAGTGGACTAGTTTTGCAGGGAAAGCTCCTGACGAGATAATAGAGAGGGAGATGAGTACGTCATTGGGTAAATGGACAGATTTCGAGACTGAAGCATTTGAAACCGGCTCACAAATCAATCAGGACATTGTTGAGACATTGGTGGATGAAATTGTGATCGACTTATTGGATCTGAACTAAAGCTTCTACTGAAACTTTTACTCAGAATGCTGAAACAGGAAGCTGGTTGCATCATTACAGTCTCCCCTGTTGAAAAGTTTGTACAAATTGGTATATTGTGGAGAGTAATTGTGGGTAGCTAGTATTATTTTGACATAGGTACTATATAATTTGTAGATTAGATGTGCATCAATGTTCTCTGACGAATGTAACCTCCAGCAGATGGTTAATTGTGGCATTAATTTTCAGGAATCACCTGTTGNTAAATTCCTCGAAGGGATAGTTTCTTCGACTCTGCAAGTTCTAAGGAAGGAAATGAACAGATCTATTCTAACTTCCTCGAGATTACTGGGATATAACCAACCCATCCGGTCGAGGGTTAGATGAAAATAGATCAGGTACTAGAGACTAGAGAGAGGGTGAAGAGAGGCTGAATATGTGTAAATACATGTGTTTTCGAGTTGGTTGTGTGTTGCGCGACATGGCATTTTCCTGCCTGTGTCCGTCCATATAGCGCATCGGACACACAACATGGCACCTTCCTGCCGTGACCATAGTCTCAATAGTGGGAGCTATATTTAGTGTTTTGAAGTGGATATGGTCAAATGTATGTAAACCCACTGGCAACTTAGATGTGTCCCAGAAATATTCAGTAACATACACAATGACAAATGACAAATAAAAATCAAATCATATGCTAAATTGCTAATCAAATTGAAAATCACACATATACACATTCATTCCTCCATATTGCACACTCAACAATCAACTACATATCATCCATAGGACAAAAACAAAAAATAGTGGCTAATCAACCCAGATGAGAAGGGGGATTTTTTTCGAAAAAAAGAAGCACAATCAAATCAAAGAATATAAGGAACTCAATAAAATCCTCCCAAAAATCAATAATATCTGGTACTCAAAACAGTACTCTTCCTTAGCACATTGCTCCTCCTTCCTCCCCTGTTTTCACCATTAATAGCACTCGAAGCTGCAATTGACAAACCCTTCAATTCCTCAATACTCGCATAACTCTTTCTTCCCATCATCCCCAACCTCCCACCACCACTACTCTGTTTCTCCGCTGTATTGTTGACAGACTTGCTCCCACCTCCCAACTTCGTCCCACTCCCATACATTTTCTCTCTCCTCGGCATCGCCGGCGGCGTTACGCACTTCTCAGCCCTCGGAATCCGATTAATCATCTGATTCTCCGGAGGCGGCTTCCGATTCTCCTTCCTCAGCGCCGCCGAGAAGTCTGGCACCGATTGGGCCAATACAGAAGACCCCTGCTTTTTTCTGCCGGAACTCGGAAGATTATTCCCCTGAAATCTGACCGATTTCTTCACCGGCGGTGTGTATTCTGATCTGGGTATCTCCGGTTCTTGCTTCTCTTCTTCCTCTTCTTCGAATCTGACCCGTTTTGATCGGAGCTTCGATTCTCTGAGTTGGGCGTAGGCGTCGTATCTGGGTCCTCGATCCATGAAGTAAGAATCAGTGGTGAATTGAAAGTTTTGGAGATTGAAAGAATCTGAACATTGAGAGAGAATCAGCGAAACTGGGTCGAGGGTTAATTGCAGAGAACCTTGCGTCTCTGCCATTGATGATGTTGTTGTTGATCAATCGAAATCTTTGAGAAACTTATGCTCTGTTTTTTCACCTCTGTTATTCGCTCTGAGTTTGTGTACTTAAAAAAATAGAGTTTCCAACGGTCTGATTTCGAGAGAGAAGAGAATGGCTTTTGGCTTTGTGTTCTTAGAGAAAGGGATTTTAATCAAAAAAAAATAAAAAATATTTTCTTGCTTCCAACGTTCTGATTGAAATGGACCTCTTTTTAGGGTCAAAAAAGGTGGAAAGATGAAGGTGCCGTGTGGACCGTTGGATCCGTTGAGATTTTAAGAGCCGTTTTAATGATGGAGGGTTGTGATTTAACTGTGAAATAGGATTCTACTATGAGATAATATGATGTTACCATGCTCCACGTGTTTCACTTTTTGGCCTTTGTGGTTAAAGCAGCTTAATTTAATCTTTTTCCATCTTCCAGTTTATTTATAGTGGAGTAAATACTAAATACCCAATGTCAGATATTAAGAAAATTAAACTGGACATTATATAATTGCACAATTCTCTCTCCTTGACTTTTTTTTTTTTTTTTTTTTTGAAGAATAAATCCAACAACCTTGTAGAATAAACAAGGATATAGTTTGAATAAAATGATATAGCATCTGGACTATAATATTTGTACCATGAAATTTGATATCAAATGGTCCATGGAAGTTTGAATTTTTTTTTATAGGTGCATGGGAGTTTGAATTCTTTGTTATTTATTTCTATTTTGTTTATTTCACTCCGTATAATTAGGGAAAATTTGAGTAGACAAAATATTAAACTGACAAAGAATCCGAACAACCAGACTTCCCATACAAATTTATAGAGCGGCTTATAATCTAGAGCAAATTTCAACTCCCTTAACTTTTATTGCCATAACTAGCTAACATCATAATTCCAACACAATATGTAGGTCTGAATCCAGATGGAGATAACATCATTTGCATCATATAGGAATGGCTTGGAATGCTATACATATTGAATGGCCGTCATTCTGTATACATTTTGAACTGTACATTTGACAGTTCTCCGGTGCTACGGCACAATCAATACATATGTTCCAATGTAGGTAAGTATCATGGTGCACTTAGCTGTTTGCCTCCTTTTATTCTACCGAGCTTGTTACACATATGGGATAGACTGCCGCGACCTCAGTATCAACGGTTTGGGGGCCGCACAGTGCTGTGCTTGTTCCGTGACATTACAGATCAAATCCTTCACTGATGGATACGGGCGACGAAACAAAATATAAAACCAAATTCTTCTTGCAAGATTAACCATGAACTCCAACAGGGATAGGAGAAAGCATTACACCAAGAGAAAAAGCTCAAGATGTCCTGCCTGAATGGATCCAGTGTAAGTAAATCAATACTTTTGCCCACAAGCCTCAGATATGCAATGCTACTCTCGAAGCATGTCATTAGATGTGCAAAGACTACAATGTCATTTTAATCAGTTACAATGGGCACCTCTTGAATCTATAATGTACACAAGTAATTCGACGAGCTCCATCAAATGCTATACAAGACGTCCTGTAGCCCAATAGATATCAAGCAATTTTTGCTCCAACAGATGTATGCTTGCATGTTCAGCATGATCTAGATGCATTGCGATTTGCAGCAGTGCATGCCACATATTTTGGAGGGTGTCTATAGGCTCTTGCTTCTAAACTTTGTGATACTTGTATTTCTGGCCAAGATTAAATCTAGTAATACTATCATTAAAGCCACCGAGCACTAGAGCCCTCACAGCCTCAACGCCTTGTTCCAGAGCAGCATCGATCTGTATATAGAACCAGCAAAACTCAAAATGAGCCTAATGTAAAGCATTCAAAGCAAATATCACATGAAAATCTAACAGTACACAACTACAAAATTCAGTCAAAAAAACTTGATGGCTCAAAAACTTTAGGCAAAGCATCGCCTCAGGGGGCCTAGCCACAATTCAAACCAATGAAAATGACGTAAACTCATAATGATATGTGAAACCTGTCACTGGTAGGAAATGAAGGACCAAGTGTAAGGGCAATATATTCGGTACTTGAAGACTTCAATTAAGCACAAGGTTTTTGAAGGATTTGTTACCTGACTTCGTTCTGTAGGACTGAACTTCTGCAAGAGAAAAGCTTTCATGTCCATTGTACCTGGAGGATTTCCAATGCCTGCCAATATCGAAGATAATTTCTTACCGGTTAGAAGTCTTACTTATAGACAGTGGCTTTTCTCATGCAGGAGGACACAAAAATTTTTGGTCAATCAAAAAACCAACCTATGGATAGTCGAGGGAACTCCTTTCGGCCATCCAAATGTCCCATTACACTCTTCACTCTGAAATTAAGTAAGAAACAAAAGAAAATAAGTGGCGGTTTGCTAATCAGTAAAATATTATACTACTTATAACAGGAATCTCTATTCCTCCTACACAAATTAATATTCTGATCGTTGAAGCAATATGGCCATGACTAAGAGAATGCATCAATATCAATTTCCTTAACTAAAGAAAAAATGTAAAGAAATCAATCAGCCACTTCTTTGGTTCTATTGTCAATAGGATATCTGCGACATGGAGCCATGTATAGCGGTTTTGTTTGGTTATAGAAATGTCCGTTTCCATAAGCAATGTCTTCCCCCCTTATTCCCCTTTCTTGGTGTTTCAAAGCTAGTTGGAGAAGAGGTGAGCACAACTAGAAACAGAAAGTGGGATGGAAAGGAAAAGCATAAATCCAATACAACAAATTTGAAACATAACATGCCCTTTATTGGTTCTTCCTACACTTTAAAGAACAAATTCAAAATGAAAAGATGAATAAGGTGGAATCCCCTGATTACGTCATATTCCACTGGTACCCAGTTTCCAAGAACCTCACTATAACTCTATGAGTCCCTTCTAGTGACTTACCCATTGTGATGTCCATGTCCTCCTTTGGGCTGAAGCCTTAAGACGCCATTGGGTAAACTCATCTCGTCATAGACCTACATAGCGGTTCGATGTACAAGTGAATAAAACGAAAGACCGTGTAAAACAGAAGGTATACAGTTATTCTCTTTTGCTCCCGTGATCAGGTACAGATGACATACCAATAAGATGTGGCGCAAGGGTACTTTGTAGTATGCTGCCAGTGGTCCAACCTCAATGTTATCAAGTTAAATTTTAGGTCAGTGTGAAATAGGAAGCTGAAGCAACTATTTTGAGAAGGGCCAAAGAATTTACAGATATTTGAAGCGGTATTCTAAAACCAAACTATTAGACAAAACCAAAGACAGTTCGTAATTAAATGGCATGCAATAAATTTAATCACTTTCAGTGTATGATCTATACTGTTCTTGCATAGCTTTCAATAAGCACCTTCTTTTTTAGCTTTGATTAAGCACCAAAACTATTGTCTTCAACTCGATATCAGCTTTCACCCGTTCAGAATCTTTTACTGAATAGATTAAACCTTAATGGATCCCTAGATACAGCTACACTGAAGACAGAGTTCACAGCTTTTGGTTGGTCGCTGTTTTCTGTAGATTCACAAGCTATACTTTACTTTCTACAACACTGTGAAGAAGTGAGAACCTATCAAGCTAGCCTATTCATTCCTATTCTAACTACCAGAATTTCTCTGGTCGCAAGATTCTTCAACCCTTTCCACCAAGGAAATTCAAAGTAAGAAACTTTGGTTTACACTCAATAAGAGGAAAAGCAAAAGGTAAATATTAGCCACTGATAGTAAGAATCATAAAATCCACAAGCCATGAAACTTTTAACTAGTAGCTAGGGCAAGATCTGAGCACATACTGATTCCCCACTGTAATTCATATATGCTTGAGGTTTAGCCAGCAGAACAGGAACTTCGCCAATTGAACCTGCACTGATCACACAATAGGATGACAAGATGAGAACCACAATATCCTACGAAACAATTATCACATTTTTGGCTATTCTAAAACTTATAACATAAAAAGCCAAAATCTGCAAAGCACCTATTCCAATCAAGGATTTGGACTGTATGGTATTCAACAAAATGCCTTCCTTCTGTGAAATTTTGTCAATCATCTCAAATCCCACCTGAGAAGAACGACAAGCAATAGTGAATAGAGGATACTGGGTTCTCATTGATATTAACGTCACAGCTATAGAAAGACTCATATTCCACCAACTAGAATCATATTCTCCAATAACACATACTCCATGTCCAATTCCTCATACAATTTCATATGACAATAAGTTTCGAATTGCAACCTAGCCATTCAAAGTTCTCAGTTGTATGAAGCATCATTGAGTTAACATAATGGTTAATATATCACCTAGAGGGAAAAGAACCTCAATATCCCACCCACAACTCTAAGAGACAATTCAAGATAGAGTCATACCTAAAACAGGTCAAGTCATTTCTAGTCATTTGCCCAACTCCTGATAAAATTTCCCACATAATCAATATGCTTGGGTAACTAACTAATTATGCATATAAACATATTATCCAGAAAATTTAGAATTTAGGGGAAAAACAATCCACCCACAAGAAAGAAATTCAAGATGGGTTCGTAAAATTGGCTTAGGTAAATTCCCATATAATCAAATTTACAGTAAACCATATTCTGAGCACACAGAATTCTGGGGAAAAGGGTATAAATTTAACAACATGAGATTGTATACATATATAGAAAGAGAGAAAGGAAAAAGGGAAGATTACATTGTGCCTAGTGCCATGGTACTTAACTCCAGGGTTACCCAATCCGACAATAAGCCATGGAGTGTACTCTGGTTTTGCTCCGTTTGGGTCCGGCGAAGAAGAAGAAGAAGAAGAAGAAGAAGCCGATATCCGGAAGGTAGTGGGAGCAAGCCGCCTTAATGGGAAATGGGTTGTTTTTGGATATGGTGTCAAAGTATATGGAGCACAAACTGCACTCAACATTGAGAACTTGAGAGAGAGAGAGAGAGAGAGAGAGTGGCAGTTTAATTGATGAGGCGAACGAGGGTGCTGAAATAGGTTGAACTTTGAATGCTCGAAGTATGGTGAGCTTCAATGGTGATATTAACTTAACTTGGGTATCGGATAGTGTTCCTAGCTGAAGCCCTTAATTGTCTTTTTTTTTTTTTTTTTTTTTTGACAAAAAAGCCCTTAATTGTCCATGCTTAAGTTCATAGCCTTTTCTTTTGGAAAAATTCCATTTTGGTGCCCTGACATATAATCTAATATTAAACTAATAACCTCAATTTTAACTATTCCCATTTTGGTGACCTGAAATTTGAAAATAAGTTTCACTCTACTACTTGCCTCTAACTCCGTTACTTTTTCCGTCATTTTACTGACGTGGTATATTACATTAATGCAACCAGTTAGTCTACAATGACCATTACAGTAATTTTACCTATGAAAGCTGACATTTTCTAGCTTGAAACAATAATCATTTTGACAATTTTATCCACTAAGTGAGGTAAATAAGTAACTACAACTTCAATTGTTCATTAAATGTGAGAATATGTCTTCTTCTATATGTCATGTCAGCAAAACTTACGGAAAAAGTAATGGAGTCAGAGGTAACAACTAAAGTGAAATGTTTTACCAAATCTCAGGTCACCAAAATGGGAATAGTTGAAATTGAGGTCACCAGTTTAATATTACACTATATGTCAGGGCACCAAAATGAAATTTTTCCTTTTCTTTTTGGTAGAAAAAGAAGTGGCCTTAAACCAAGTAAGTTACTCTAATTATTGTCAATTGATTTTAGGTTGAAATTTCACTTGCAATGTATTTGCTTACTTGAAATTAGGCCCAACTTCTACAAATGTTAATAAAATGGAAAATTTGACGCTAATAATCCGAAGTTTACACTGTTATAGAAAATAGGGAGAGGTTAAATTTTCTTTTTGAATTATAAGTTTTTTTTATTATTAAATGCCACTTCATCAAATTTTAACAAAGTACTAACGGTGTTAAGAGAAGGACTATTTTTGTACGCATGACCCAAACTTGGGATTATTCATATGAATTTACCAACTTGGGATTATTTTCGTATAACCGCGCAAACTTCGGATTATTAACGTCAAATTTTCCTAATAAAATCGAGTATGTGGTATTTTTATCCGTTAAACCTTTCAATGTGTGGGGTAAGCTGACATTGTGATTTTGTTGTATTCTTATTTCTCCTCTCGTAAAGTTGACATTATGATTTAATGGTACTCCATATGCGTTGGATCTTCTAATATTGATTATGTTCAATTAATATTCATCTACTTTACCAATGGGAAAAATTCATCCTTTTTAATTCACTTTGGTGTACCTTACCTTGTGTATGGATACCATTTTCATCAAATTATGTTGAAATTTGCTAAAAACAATTCGAATTATTTGATACTTGTTGATAGAGTTGGGTATGGGCAGGGCTGGCCCACGGGCGGCACGGCTCGACACGAATTTGGTACAGGTACGGTACACTCCAGGCACGACCCAGCACGTCCCACGATTTCAGGAAAATCGTGTGCCCCACAGCAAGACAAAAATATATTATTTTAATATAAAATTTGAAAATTATTAAGGGCATGATACGATGGGCGATGGGTCGTCTATCAGTCTATGGGCCGCTTTTAAGAATAGGTGACACGACACATATTTGGTGGGTTGTGGTCCGAGTTGGGCTTCCAAAAACTCCAAACATGTCGGCACGACACCGACACATGGGCCGTTCCAACACGGCACAGGGCTAACCTGGTTGTTGAACTTTGTTGGAAATTTGCTAGATTCAAAATACGAGTAATAATATAGGATGAAAAAAAAAAACACACGGTACATTCCGGAGTTATCATATCACTCCTTGGAGGTGATTAATATTGGCTTTTGAACTGCGTCACAAGTCACCAAATGACACCAAATGACACAGTCAGCAGTACCACCCTCCCTATCCCCACCCTGAATTGACATGTCATTACATGAAAATGCATCTTCATCTCAAACTCAAACTCAAACACACTTGAGAATTGAGATTGACCCCACAGTAATCCCAACCTAATCCCTTCAACAAAGTACTCATACTAATTGAATTTCCCAGATCAATAATTTCCCCAATTTTTCAATTTTATCTTAGGAAACCACAAAAAGGGTTAAAATTCACCAAAAAGTCCCAACCTTTTCCACTATCACATCACTAGCTCTCTTTCTCTCTCTCCCCTCCCTCCCGCAGTTGCTTCAGCTCCTGCTGATAGATGGTATTTATACCCGCAAACACCAGTCGAATCCCACTAAAAAAGCTGACCTTTTGTGACTAAAATAACCCATCTTACTCTGAGCGATCAAGCGATTAGTGAAAGATAAAACAAGGAAATTCGATCATCTCTGATTGCGTTAACCCACTTGGAATTTTGGTAAGTTCAGTGTTTTTCTCCCTTAAATTTCCCAACTTTCATGTTTCTTCTGTAGAATTTGGTCGTTTATGGAAAGACAATGCCGGATCAAATAGGATCGTTTTGCATTCGTTGAATTGCGTTTCTTATTCACTCACCCGAAACAGCTCTGTTATTTATTTATTTATTTTTTGTGGTTTCAGTGGGAGTAATTTACTTAACTTAATTACTAAATACCCTTTGTTGACTTTTTTTTTTTTCCTTTTTTGATCACTGCCAAACAGTCTATAATTTAGGTTTAAAGATGCAAGCATCAAGTTGTCTGGTGAAAGGGAACTTGGGTTTTGAAGTTCAGAACCGGAGAAGAGGGGTTCTTGCTGTGGCTGGGCTTGGAGGATTTAAGAATTCAAGTCCAATTCTTAGCAGTAACTTGAGATTTGTGAATGGTGTTATTAATAAGAAGAGTAGTTCTTGTAAATTGACTACTTCTGGGTCGGTTTTAATGGGTGCTGGATTAGCAAGAATGGGTCTTGATCATGTCTTCCAGTCCACTGCCAAGTACAGATCAGTCAAGGCTCAAGCTGCTTCTGGTTTGTCTTTCTGATTTCTATTACTACTATACACATGTGATCTCTTTGCTGTCCAATGTGTTTTGTTGTGATACTTATAAGTTGGGTAAGTTTGCTTATTCTGTGGAATTGGGCTTCAAGTGCAACAGTGCGAGTGTAATTCTGTGATATTAGAGATGGGGCTATTGGTGATTTTGAGCCATCTTGTTTAAATGTATTTCAGTTTTGTTTCGAGGGTGGATTCTTAAATGTTAATTGCGAATGGTGAATCCATGTAGCCGATTTCACCTAGTGGAGGAAGGTTTGGCCTTTTTGGTTTCGTTTACCCAATCAGAAGACCATGCTTCAGCTTGATGCTTGGAACCAAATGTTGGGTGGATTGATGATATTTGCATTATCTGATCACAACTGATTGAAAAATTATTGTTTGCCTCTTAGGTATCTGATGCAAATGTATGCCATGTCAGGTTTTACCAATCTGTTTGTGTTCATTTGTTGATAACATTTAGGATGTGCCAGCTTTACACGCACTTTACGTGGTAGCCATTGTAGTCTGTGCTTTGCTTCAGGCTCCAATGGTCATCTAACTATATGAACTCTGCTATGATAAGCTTCTTGAAATAATAATATTACTAAAAGCATTCTAGGCTGCTCGATGGATATTTCTTGATTCTCTTATCACAAGCCACTTTGTAAATTAATTGCAGGAGATTATGAAGATCCTGCTCCAGTCAAATTTCAAGGCAAATCTTCTGCATCAGTTCTGCCGTATGTTGGTGTTGCTTGCTTAGGAGCAATTTTGTTTGGATATCACCTTGGGTATGTTAGTTAATTACCATATAGCATTTTCCCTTTCTCTGTTATTATCAGGCTTAATTTGTGAGGAGAACTAGACCTTGATTTGTTGGACATTTTTCTCAGAAGACAAAAGGAAAGTGCTGGATATTACAGTGCATATTGCTTTTCTTTGCCATTCTTCATCTGCTAATTGTTTTATTAATTTTTTCCCCTGTCTTCATCTATTTTATTGTTTCATACACTTCCTCACACTTTATTTACTGGGGATACAAGTTCATTTACATGGAGGTTGTAGATTTTATGTTCTTTTCATTGGGGGAGGAGAGTATAGACAAGGACAACTACATAGGAGAAGAGCATGAGACATTGAGAATTGGAAGTCAACTAACTTTGTTGCTTTCCCATGATCTTTTTATTTGATTATGGAATAGTGATGATTATATGAAACTAGAGTACAGATCTGAGAATGGGGAAATTTGCTTATGACAATATTATCTTTTCTATTCCCTATCTTAACAGTTTAGACAGTTCGGGTTCCTCTATAAATCGTGTGACCTTCTCATGTTTCTATACAGTATCTTGTGCCCTGGCATTCAAAACATATTTTCTTATTTGCTGAATTCTTCCACAGGCATGCCAGAATGTCTAGATACTCTTGTGCAAAGTGCAAAGCATTATCTTTGCTTGGCCTGTCTCCTGTAGTGTAATGGTATACATAGTGGATGTTGGTTTTCTCAAGTAGCTCATAGGTTATGATGCTTTTTGTGGGTTCAAGTTTATTTTTGTAAACATTCTGCTATATGGATCAATGCTATTCTTATGGTTTTCTACATCTATGTCGAATGCTGGTTTCATATTGTTCTTCAGGAGCTATGAGCTGTGTGCAAGAATCTTATTATTGACCTCTTTCTTATCATTCTTGCAGTGTAGTAAACGGAGCTCTCGAGTATTTGTCTCCTGATCTGGGTATTGCTGGCAATACGGTCTTACAAGGCAAGTCAGATCTTGATAGTTTGCATCTGGAATGACGATCTGTAGCATGACACAAATTTTCAATTCAAAATTACAACACTTTGTCCCATCAATAGCAAATAACGTAGGAGCAATCATGTAAAAGGAAGGATAATTATTACTTGTAAAGCTCTTTATATGCTTACGATGCCATTTCATGATCTCAGTCATACATTTTTGTTCTATTTGATTCTGCTCACTTACAATATTATCATATTCTTTGTTGTCCTTTACAACAATTTTTTTTGGCTTTCCTTGTAGGATGGGTTGTGAGTATACTGCTTGCTGGTGCAACTGTGGGCTCATTTACTGGTGGATCTTTGGCTGATAAGTTCGGAAGAACAAGAACTTTCCAGTTAGATGCAATTCCTCTGGCTATAGGAGCCTATCTTTGGTTCGTATTCCTTGAGTTGTGGTTGTAATCTTTGCTTACAGGAGCTCACTTGTAACATTTCTATCCTGAATCTTTCATAGTGCTACAGCACAGAGTGTACAGACAATGATGATTGGTCGGTTACTTTGTGGCATTGGAATAGGCATATCATCTGCTTTAGTTCCACTGTACATCTCTGAGGTAATAACTTCTGTAGATTTGATTGTGTGCAGATCACCTCCTTGTTTTTGAATACTTAAAGGATATGATTGTTGCTTCACAGATCTCACCTACTGAAATTCGAGGTGCACTTGGTTCTGTCAACCAGCTTTTTATTTGCATTGGGATTCTTGCAGCATTGGTGGCTGGATTGCCTTTGGCAGGAAACCCTTTATGGTACTTCCTCCAAATCTCTATTACTGTTTTTTGACACTTAGAACTGATGTATTGTTGAAGGAGGTTCTGGTAGATATACTGTGTCATGTGACTTATGTCGTATAGTAATCCAAGGTGACCGTTGTGTTGTCAGTTTTTGTAAAGCAAAAGATCTTTTAGTGATGTCTGTTGAGCAAGGCAATCTAGATTGAGATGAGGCACTTTATTGGGAACACTCAAAATCTGGCCTTACCCCATAATATATGTTGTATTAGCAGTGGCTGGATGTCTTGTGCAGGTTTTGCCTTTGATCATGTAGCTCACTGATCTTTCCACTGTGCATGTACATTAAGAAAGTAGGGGTCCTCAGTGGACATAATGATGTCCTTGGCCGTGTACTTGATTGAGACTAACTATGTTCAATGAGGAAGATTTAAAAGTATGCCTAGCTTAGGATTTAACTTCAACTTGTCCATAACCTGTCCTGCAATTGGGGTTTGCTGCAAGGATTTTTAAGTTCAATTCATTGAACAACAAATATAAATCTCACTAGTTATTGAAGATAACTCATTTATTTATTAATTTATTGTTATTTTGAAATATCTAACCAATGTACTATTATTCTTTTATTCGTCTTTGTTGTATTTAGTTATTTTTGGTATCCTTCATTACCTTTCGGATACTTTCATGTTTTGTCTCATATGTTGCCAACAGGGTCATTATTACTCATATTTTACTAAATATTAATTAATTGCCAAAATCCATAAACAAACCAGTCATTAAGGGCTTGTTCTTCTCAACTTATTCTTGCAATATTTATGAAAAAGAATGTTTAGTTCAGTTTTACTTCTTGCAGTGAAAAGAAAGTGCATGAAAATGCACCTCCAAGTCTCCAACCCACTGGGTCAACGTGAACCTAATAATTATGGGTTAGGTTTGAGCATTTTCTACCCAAAATCGAAATACACCCAACTTGCTATTATCCAACCACACACACAGTGAAGCAGGTGTAAATCCAACCTGACCATCCCAATTGCCACTTATACCTGCCAGAGTAGAGAGTAGAGACTGACAGAAGGTTATGCATCATTGTTTTCTTTTTCTTTTTTCTTTTTTCTTTTTTTTTTCTTTCTTTTTTTTTTTTTTTTTGAGTAGCTTCGGAGGAGGAACATAGGTTGATGAAGATAGATTTTAAATCAAGTCCTGATACTACAACCAAGGATTTTATCAGCTAGTTGGCATCTTTAACAGTTTTTATTCATCAAAAATCACTAGATAAGATTTAACCATCATAATGACACCTATAACATAGGTCTGTGTGAATGTTA
The DNA here is from genome assembly GCA_030267885.1 of Mesembryanthemum crystallinum. Taxonomy (NCBI): domain Eukaryota; kingdom Viridiplantae; phylum Streptophyta; class Magnoliopsida; order Caryophyllales; family Aizoaceae; genus Mesembryanthemum; species Mesembryanthemum crystallinum. The sequence goes on from BSSO01000198.1 coordinate 32,935, forward strand.
GAGACCAATTCCTTGTGACAGAATTCAAGACCTGTTCATAAAGAAGCATTCAGGTACCAAAATAAGCAGTGTACTTGGGATGTTTAAGTTATACATAGTTGGCAAAGGGCTTGCAAGTTAAAACAAATGTGTATTGTTGGCTAATATATGCATCCTTTATTGCATTAAGGAGTTTTTTGAATGTTCCTTGTCCAGGTTTTTCAATGGTTATGAATTAAGTTAACTAAACTCTTGGTTTTCCTCCTTGCCAACATTACATGAGCTATTATGATTCAACTATGAATCTGGGAACTTCAGACAATACTCATTTGTGCCTTAGAGTTGAGTATGTAAATAGTGATAGTGCTGGTTTTAGGAATTAAGCAACACAAAGAACAGTAGGATCTTCAATTATAAGAAAAACAGATTGAGTTAAACTAAGCATAGCCATCTTGAGAGCCAAATGAGAGAGGAGAGAGATTTCATCAATATTTCGATTTAAAGGAGTCCACAAGGAGGCTACCTATAGCCAAATCTGTTAAAAGTTCCCTCTAACAAATTGGTCATGTCACTCTAGCTAACTGTGAAAGCTTAGTATAACACACAGACTTTACAATCTGTTATTACATGTCACAAGCTAAGCACATGCTATCATATACAATTGGGTTAATACAGTTATATATGATCTTTTCTCTTATTAAAAAAAAAAAGAAAGAAAAAGAAAAAGAAAAACATCCTGCTACGTAACCCAGGATTGAAAAGTATTTATTGTACATTTTTTGTGGATTATACATCTGCTTTCACAAGTCTCTTACTAATTAGATGTTCTCTTCTCTCTCTGTCCAGGTGGAGAACAATGTTTGGTATTGCAGCTATTCCCTCTGTTCTATTGGCTCTTGGGATGGCTATGTGTCCAGAAAGTCCGAGGTGGCTTTTTCAGGTTCTCTTATGATTGCATTCTTTTTAAGCCATTTTATCCATGTTATGGTTAGGATTACATAAACAAATACTGAAACCTTTCTTTTGCAGCAAGGAAAAGTTGCAGAAGCTGAGAAAGCTTCGGCAGCCCTATATGGGAAAGAAAGAGTTCCTGAAGTTATGAATGATTTGAAAGCATCTGTTCAGGGTTCTTCTGAACCAGAAGCTGGCTGGTTTGATCTATTCAGTAGCCGCTACAGGAAAGGTACAACTGCACCCAAAACNGGGGGGGGGGGATGGAGTAATTACCGTTGTGCTTAGTTCATTCTGACACCCTAGAAGCCACCATCTGATCTGTTTCATGAGCTACTCTTTGATTTTGAAATTTGGAAATTAGATTGGGTGGTATGGCTGTTGATATGTAGCATGAGGCACCGTGAAAGGCTTTGCAAATCATTTAATATGTAAGTCAACAACTTATCCACGTGCAAGCCTTATGGTATTGGGCTCCTACAGGCTTTCTTCTACAGCTTGAAGCTTATAGAGGTCTGAAAGAACATTTGTTGGTGATTTGCATCTTCGAGGGAAGTGAACGAGGTTAAATCATAAAGCTTCCCTCTTCCCAGCTAAGAAGTTAAGGTTCGTATCCCACATGGCCTCTGGGTGGGCTGTCATTGCTTTGTGGTTTTGGACCTGGATTCCCCTCTCCTTGACACTGCCTTGGCTGAATATAGAAAATGATGCTTATCATGCTCTCTGTCAAATTAGTACTATACTATAATCCTTGAGCATATTCAGATGTAGCCAAAAAGGTCCATTACATATTTTCATATTTGTCTTAATTGACTTTCTACTACACTTTGACGACGTGTTAGCAGAAACAAGACTTGAGCTCTTGGTTATCACCATCAGTTTATGAAAGTAATCTTTCTGTACAATTGTATCCTTGGTATATATTATTTGAGAAGCATTTATACTAGACTACTACTGATTATCTTCTTCTCCATACTTTCGATTACTGTAATGGGAAGCACAAGTTAGTAGACAAACTATTATCAACATATCTATGCTTTTGGGATCAATCAATGATACTAAAGACCTGGCATCTTTTAGGGTGCTGTAATGAAACTACTTCAGGACATTGTTTTAGTGTATTATAAAGAGATGCTTCATATGATTTCACTTGCATTTTTACAGAAAACAGTGTTTTGAGGTAAGATTATAAATTTTATCCTATGTTGCAGTGGTAAGCGTTGGTGCTGCACTTTTCCTGTTCCAGCAGATGGCAGGAATCAATGCTGTGGTATATTACTCCACTTCTGTATTCCGCAGTGCTGGAATTGAATCTGATGTTGCAGCTAGTGCTTTGGTTGGGGCTGCAAATGTCTTCGGTATGTCACAATGAAAGACCTTGCACTTCTCTCTCTCTCTCTCTCTCTCTCTCTCTCTAATTTGTACTCGGGCTCTTTGTTTCTATGTAGGCACTGCTATCGCCTCTTCTCTTATGGATAGGCAAGGAAGAAAAAGCCTACTGATTACAAGTTTCTCAGGAATGGTAAGATTTCCTCTGAAGGCTTACTAGGTTTCATTTCATCACCATATGTCTCCATTTACAATCAAACTTTGCCTGTTCATTTGTGCTAGACAAATATATCAAAATTTGGAAGTCTAATTGCCATATGTACTGATAAATTTCTTTCCTGAAAACTTCTCCCCTTGCTCTTGGAAGGCTGCTTCAATGTTGTTGCTGTCGCTTTCATTCACATGGCCTGTTCTAGCACCATATTCTGGCACACTCGCTGTCCTGGGGACTGTTCTGTGAGTCTTTTAAAACTTGTGGAATTCGTTGCTGGTTCTTTGATCCCCTTTTTTAATTATTTTGAAGAAATATTGATCGGGGTTAATGATAGATAATATTTAATTTCCCTGCAGCTACGTGCTCTCCTTCTCGCTTGGTGCTGGTCCCGTGCCTGCTCTATTACTTCCTGAAATTTTTGCCTCCAGAATCCGAGCAAAAGCAGTTGCTTTGTCTCTGGGAATGCATTGGGTAAGTGACTTGCTAAAGTTTCTAGTATTTCTTCCACAACTCATTTAGCAAAAGCAAGATCAGGATCAATTTTGTTTCACTCTTTTGCAGGCATCTAATTTCGTGATTGGTCTCTACTTCTTGAGTGTGGTGACCAAGTTTGGAATAAGCAGAGTTTATCTGGGTTTCGCGTCAGTTTGTATGCTAGCCGTCTTGTACATAGCTGGCAACGTTGTAGAAACAAAAGGCCGATCACTCGAGGAAATAGAGCGTGCTTTAAGCCCAGCTGTTTGATGAGTGAAGATGGTGTCAACAGTCCCTAGATTTTGGAGACATACTAGAACTTTAGCTCAAAACCCTTGTAAACAGCTGTAGTGTTGATATCTCTGTTTATTTATGCAGTCTTTCTCCTTGGTTATCTGGCTTGGCATCATCATCTCCGGCCTTTCCCTGGGTTGATTCTTCTCTAACTTAACCAAACATTCAATGTAATGTTTCTTTTGCCAATTCATCATCCAGATACTCCTACCGTATGTTTATCTTTTACTCTACTTGCTAGCTAGACTTGGGGCCTGTTGTTTTCAACATTTAAGTGAATTGAAATTATTGCGACATAAATGAACAAAAAAAGTGCCCAGATGAGAAATGATAGTTTTGATTCACTGAACCATTTCCTTCAAATACAGGTTATACAACTGCTACAAGCTTTGCTTGGATGTCACAACGACTAAAGCCCAGCAATATAGGCATGCCCCTTTCTTCCTCAGGTTACATAAATGAGCACCAACAGTCATCTTCTAATATCTTAGAAATTCTCAAGCAAAAATCTGTCTTATTGCAATAGAAGACGACAGTTTCGTACTATCTTCATCAAAATCTTTTGGTTAACAATCTCAGGACCTCTGCATGAAGCAATCACGACAGTAAATTGGTTGCATTATCCTCGATGCAACCAATTCATATATACAACCATGATGTCCAAACGTGACATGGAGGAAACGTTGGAAGCTGATTCGCCTGAAAACTTTGAACCTACATGTTGGCTTTTCTTTCCCACCTTTCCTTCGTGTCTAACCTATCAATCACCCACATGAATCAAAAGAATACGGGAAATTAACACAATATCACTCCTAATAAACAATGATCGTATGGAAATTGAAAGAGAAAGCAAAGATTAGTTATTTAATAAACAATGGCATAAAAGGAGCTACATTTAATATGCCAATTTAAACAAGAAGCAAAGGTTTAAAGGCAAAGTCAGATGATTACCCCCAATGCAACTTCTTCTTCTTCAGTGCAGGATGTACATCAACTTGGGGAGATGAGGATGATACTTCATTCTTATCATTACTTTTTATGCTACTGCTAACACCTGAATCTTTCATCTCCTGAACTGTATTCTCATCAAGAGATCCTTTTGTACCAACATCCTCGTCTAGTAATTTACCTTTTGCGTCTGCAATTCCACATCAGCATCGCGCAAAGATTTGTTGAAACCCATTAGCAGAAACATAAATCATACCATGAGAATCACCCTAATAATCGCAGATAAGAACTCACCAGATCGACCTCTGGGCTTTTTTATGTTCTTCGACTTCGATTTGATTTGCAACCTTCTTCTCTGCAATTCCTACAACACACAAAACCAAAAACATTGAACAAGTAGTTGCTGCATCCAATGACAAAACATAAACTAATAAACAAAACTTAGTAAATCAACATCATTATCCTACCATGCTACAAGATGATTCGGTTGCTGCCTCTACAAAATCTGTCAAATTTTAACTATCCATCATCTTACATTGGCGTTACATTTAGCAAAGTACATGGGAATTTCATAAACATTAACCCATTACGAAACAAATAAACAGTTAGCAGTGTGTTTGTTTATGAAATGCTACCCAGATTAAACAAAAACTACTATTACAGGAACTCAAAATTAGCCTCAGAGGAAATAAAATGAATGTTTCGAATCAAATTGAACAAATTAACAGCTCATGAAATTGAATTCCACAAATCCAAACGCGGAAAATCAAATCAAAGTTTTGAAATTTTGAGGAAAAATGATGGGAGGGCTTGCAATTGAATGAGAGGGGTTGAGAGAAATTACTTGGAATTTAGTGAACTGCTCTTGTGTGATACCGGAAGATTTGGAATTGGGTCGGAGACATGGGATTGGCGCCATTGCCGCTGCTTCTTCTTCTCTCTCATCTTCCTTCATTCTCTCTCTCCACAAAGAAACCCCAAATTCCCAGGCGTACCGAAACGTATGCAACTTGATCGTTAGGACTTAAAAGAGGGTCGACCTGAAATGGGGTTATTCGACCCGACAATGTTGGGCCGGGTTCATTGTGGATAGTGGACTGTTTCGCCCGAAACCATCCCATGATAAAAGGCCACGGCCCATCCTGGCCCAATACGACACTTGCCGCTAGGGATAGGGATGTCAATGGTTAGTCCACCCATTTAAATTTTTTGGGTCTACAAAACTTGGACCTAGACGCGCCGGGTCCACGTCTGGGTCTCGGTTTAGTGGCTCTGACAGTCTTAAATTAGTCCGCTTTTTATTTATTTATTTATTTATTGTTACTTACATATTTTTAAAGCAAAATATACATGGGACCCCAATTTTTTTTATTTTTCTTTTTGATATAACAAGTCTGATATTTTGTTTAAATGCAAAAAAATAGTATGCTTTTAAAAAATACTAATAAGCAAGCATATGGCCTAGGTCGGATCTCAGATCATAAATGGTTCAAATTTTGGACCCAAATCCATATCCGACTCATACCTGTTGATAAAAAAGTAAAACTCATAACGGGTTTTGGTCGGTCTAAAATCCATTGATATCCCTACTTGGAATTCTATTCGATATTTATCGTGTGTGTTTTTTTTTTTAAAGGAAAAGATCAAATAAATGTAGTAAAAATAATTATCTAAGCAGAGACAACATTAATAGAGAAAGACGACTCCTGAATATTAACAACATTTTTTCCCATTCTTGTTTTGGTCTTTTCGAGCCACACCACCGATTGTGGTCCAAAGAAACTGACCCTTACATTCTAAGGATCTTCCACAACCTTTTGCATTAAACAACTTATTTATAATTATGTCCAATGACATTGTATACTCCATATCAGTAATATGAATATGTCATCATCTTTACTTTACCTCAAAGATACATATTTTTCCGAGTGTTTTTGAATTTTGACTTGCACGAAGCGTAATTACCATTCCTGTATATTTTAATCTAATTCCTCTTCTCCATTTATGATTTCCTTGTTTTCATGCATCTTATTGGTTTGATTTTATTTTCTTTTATTGTTATTTATAGTAATATTTTTTTGCTTTCTTCATTTCTTTTCTCTCCATCTTCTATTAGGTACCTAGTGTTGACTTATAAACAGAGTAAATCGGTCTATTTTATGGTCTTAACACCCTAATTTTACCAACTTGTTGTTCTATAGTCAATATATGTTAGCAAGCGATGTACGTAGAAGATGAACAAACCAACTCAACCAAAAGTTTACGCGATGTATGTGGTCACTTTTAGGTGTAACGCGTTTTCGAACCCCAAAGTCAATAGCGTTTGTATATTTTGTAAACTTATTTGAGGTGTTGGTTAGGTTCTAAATTAAAGTTATGGCAAAACAAATCAAAGTAAAACGCCTTAATTATGCTAATATTGCTAGATGAACTTCTTAATAGATTGACAGATTAACTATGATTAAGGATATCGCTTCAAAGGAAAAAAAAAAAAAAAAAAAAGAAAGAAAGAAAGAAACTATGCTTAGGGGTGTAATTGTAAATGAACCAAGTCAACCAAAAGTTTAAACTTATAGTTATGGGCATAATCAATCATTTATAATGATCACGCCCCCTCACACGAATGTCTTTTGAGTTTGAATCGTAGATCATACACAAGCCTAGCCTAGGGGATTGTCAGGCTTCGAACTCAAGACCTTCTGGTCATTGAAACTCTGATACCATGTGAACAAACCAACTCAACCAAAAGTTTAACCTTATAATCGAAGGTACAATCAACCATTTTATCTCCAAATAATAATCTCTTTATTTCATGGCAAATCAATCCTTCTCGAGGAAAAGCAAGAAGTTCCTACAAAAACTAGTTGTTGAATTTGAAATCAAGGACTCAAAGCCAATTTCTTCAAATAAACGTTGACTTGTCTAAAGTATATGTACAAACAAAAACAATAGACTTCAATTTGGAACAGAATACACGCGGTAGCCCCTAGCAAATAGATCCACCTCGAAGAAAGCTTAAACACATGCAAATTTCCCTAACTTACGATCAACTCATAAATCTTACTTCCAATTCAAACTTCTGATTCAGCCATATAAATTCCACTTCTTTGCCATTAATGAACATCTTAAGTATCATTACGTAAATTTTTGCACTTTTTTCTTTATATATAGTACTACTAATTAACATTAATATGGCTAGATTAGAACAAAATGCACATTCAACCTCATCATTTCCACCAATGAAGCCAAACCTTACTCGTTTATACCATTTCCTCTTCTTTGCCTTAGGCATTTCTCTAGGCCTTACAATTGGCTTCTTTGATCTCCAACTCTTCCCTCTCCCCATAACTTCGCTCTCCCGGCCCCGCCTATCCTTGTCGTCCGAGCCACCAACCCCACCACCATCGCTTCCACCGGCCCCACCACCACCACCACCACCATTGTCGTCTAATCGTATAGCCACTAGCATTATTTCAATGAAAGATTTGGGGAGCAATAATGATTTGATGCACAATATGAGTGACAAGGAGTTGTTGTGGAAAGCATCAATGGTCCCTCAAGTGGAAGAGTACCCATATGAGTATGTGGCCAAAGTGGCATTCATGTTCTTGATTAAAGGACCATTGCCATTGGGACCATTATGGGAATTGTTCTTCAAGGGTCATCAGGGTTTGTACTCTATCTACATTCATTCTCATCCTTCGTACAACGATTCTAGATCACACGATTCGGTCTTTTACGGGAGACGGATACCTAGTCAGGTTAGTTTACACTTGAACTAATAACATTTGTCAATTGTTGTTGTACTAATGTTGTACAAATCTATAAATGGGATCATAAGTTTAAATTTTAATTTTGTTTGTGTTAGTTGTAATTTTCTTTTCACATTATTCATGGGCATTTTTTCTTGCACTCTCTAATTAATATACACTGTTTTTCTTATGTAATATGGCTAATTATATGTATTTAAAAATCACTTAAAATAATAAAAAATCATTTAAAAGTCTAGGTTCTCTAAATTTCCAAGTTTTTAGTAGCGTATGCCGAAAGTAGTTTTTTTTTTTTAATACCCTAATGACCTAAGTGATTTTAGATATACCAGATTGTCGCGGAGGTGTCAATAAATATACCATTTTGGTCAATTTGGATTTACAAAAAAATGATAAAAGACTTGATTCTTGCTGAATATAAGCAGGCGAAACATGACTTTTGAGTTTAAGTGTCAAAATATCTTATTTTTTATATGGAGGTGTCGTCAAAGAAAAATAAGATACCAACTTGTCACGTAACGCTTAATTACGGAAAAACCAAATTGGTAATCAGGGCTACACTAAAATATGAAGGTAAACGACACAAAATCCAGAAAAGAAACAAAAAATGCAGAACCAAG